>RJWM01040022.1:0-15745 GCA_004363535.1 Dasyprocta punctata
TGTCAAGCTTCTATCTTCCGGTTTTGTAAACCTGCAATGTTGTGTATTTATGCTAGTTGTTTGCTTGTCTCTTTTGCTTGTTGTTTTTACTATATATGTCATTTTTTTGTTGTTGTTGTTGTAGTTTTTGTTTGTTTTGTTTTTCTTCGCTTAAATAAAATTAAAAAAAAAAAAAAAAAAAAAAAAAAAAAAAAAAAAATATTATAAAAAATACTAAAATAAAAAAAAAAAAAAAAAAAAAAAAAAAAAAAAAAAAAAAAAAAAAAAAAAAAAAAAAAAAAAAAAAAAAAAAAAAAAGCTCATCTTGCTTTCACTTTAGAGCCCGATTTTTGTATGGCATTCTGGACTTCATCCTTCCAGGACTAAAGCGTTTCTTTGTTTTAGGATAGTTCTCTGCAAATGAGATAATGCAGTCACATCTCTAAGTCAAATGAGCTTTGGTTCCTTCAGTTTTGTAGTTCTTTCCCTAGTCTGTGCAGCAGGTTTCACAGGCAGCAATTTTATTTTACAATGAAAAATCTGACTAGCAAAATATATGTTATATTTAACAATTATCTTGTTTTCAGAAAATCTGATGAGATGATTTGATTTTGTTAAAACCTCAAATTTTCACAGCATCATTTCTAGGTTTATTGCTCTTCTTATTGCTCTTCTTTCAAAAAAGGTTTTGTATCCATAGAAAGCAGCTTTTACTGTAAAAGTTAAATAGAATCATATGTAGGCATAGGCTGTTATCATGTTTCAAAAATTTCTGGATTAAAACTCAAAATTTCAGGTTCTATAATTTCAAACATCTTGTAAATTTAAGATGTTTCTCAGTATTTATTTCTCAACTACATCCTCAGATGAAATGCTTGAGTGTAGCTTTGCTTCCATAGAAGCACAAAACTTAACACTAGTCTCTTGACTTTCCCAAATGATCATCAAGATATGTGAGAATGAAATGGGACATATTTTTTTTAAATCTTGACAAAATGAAGTTACACACATTATGTTTAATGTTGACCCTGAATCACATCTAAAGGGCTCAATACGTGATTTATTTGACTCAAGTGAGACTCAGTGTCTCATATTCAGCATGATTTGCAATAGTAAGAGCTACTAATATGAACAAACTTTTTTATACATGCTTTAATACCAGTTAACTCATACTGATTAACATAAACATGATCTACTAGAAAAATACCACTGTGTCATTCCTAACAAAGTCTTCAATGATGAAAATATAGAAAAACACACCTGAATAGGCCATAACATTTTGGAATAAGGAAATAAATGTAGGACATGATTTCTTATCATGGTTGTACTAAATATCAACTAGTATTTGCTAACTGTTCCTATGGAGTTATTTGTATTGTACCACGATTCTTCCTAAAAGTCTTCATTTTTTCACAATTTGAATTGATTCTGGGTTAGTCATCATGAATACTAACCACATGTAGGATGTGGAGAAAATATCTGTGTTTGGTTTAGCCTTATGTTACTTGTTTATTTTCATTTCAAAACCTAGGTGACAATTAACGTCAACTCAGTTTATGTTCTTTCATTGGGTTTTTATGACTGGGAGAAATTTAGAATATTTATCATTGTTCAGTTGCTCTAATGAGCTTTGAAATTAACCTTAATTAAATAAAATTTAATTAGTATTTATTGAACACTCCCAATGTACCTATTAATTACTATGAGCGAGTCACTCCTAGTTACTAGAAGCTCATAAGTCATCATATCTGTAAATATGTAAATGTTGGCCTATACTTTCATAGATATTATCAGAAAATATGGTGAAAGTTTAATTTAAAAATAAAAATTATGACATTAAAAAAGTCATTAACTATATTCAAATTATTTGCACTCACTTGGAACACATCCCATTGTTCTTGTCACACTCTGAGGTAGTTCTGGAAGTCCTCATTTGTGAAACTTTTCATGCTACATTGATACCCTAAATAAAATATTTTCAGCAATTTCTGTCAAATAGAAATATATTGGTGTATCTTTATTCTTCTTATTCATCGGATCTGTCATCATCCATGTCTGATTTTTCCTCATAGTCAAAATAAACATGAAAGGAAAATTGGGGTTGGAAGTGACTCAGGGCATCAAATAGACAGTGTGACTAAAGACTCACAAATATGATTCCAGAGTGGCTTAAGTGTCAAGATCTAAAGGATAAGTGTGTTGAAGTGAGAGCGAGGGTTTCGAGAAGATTTGATTGCAGTATGTCTTAGTGTAATGATAGTTTTAAATTTAGGCATTCACTATATTTTGATCACACTGCATACTTGTATGTAATAGGTATTATTTTGCATCAACGTACCAGTGAAGTCATTACTTATGAATTGTTTTCATGGTGGATCTCAGATGGTCAAAGCTCTCAAAAAAACAACATCAACTGAAAAGAAAAATACAATATGAAAATTCAGTCTTCATGAAAGTAATTCTGGAAACAGTAGCATTCTTGATATTTGCTATTTCCTGAGTTCCCCTATGTAATTTTTGGCTCACTTATTGTTAATAGATATTGTATATTCTACCACTGTTGTTTCCAAAATGATTATAATCTTTATGAGAAGAGTGTCATCTCCTTCCAAGATTCTAGGACTAACATTTTCATGGATAAATCCTTTTGTATGTCTGTTGGCTAGAGTCCTGAATTCTCATCACAGTTGAAGAAAGAAATATGTGAAAATAAGTAGGGCAATAGTGAAAAGACATTTCAAACATTCATTTTCTAGTGAGTTTGTCTTTGTGAGACCATGGAGAGAAATCATTGAGAACAGCATCGTATTTTTGTCACAAAGCTTGGCATCACCACAAATTCACTACTGGTCTCTTGGATTTGCAGGCTCTGACCTGAGCTCAGAACCTTCAGAAGAACCCATGGAAAACAGAAAAAAGAATAACTGAGTTTGTCCTCACCCAGAATCCTGAGGGTCAAAAAAAAACCTCTCTTTGTCACCTTGTTACTCATCTACACTGTGACAATAATGGGCAACCTGCTCATCATGGTGACTATTGTGATTAGCCATTCGCCAGGATCCCCCGTAAGTTTTTCCTCAGTTATCTCTCATTTATAAACACTTTCTATTCTACTATCATTGCTCCTAAAATGTTTGTTCACTTTATGACAAAAAGACCATTTCTTTCTGGGATTGTGTGACACATGTTTTTATTGATTACTTATTTGCTTGTGAAGAAGTCATTTTTCTGGTGGCTATGGTCTATAACCACTACATGACCAATTCTAAACCTCTCCATTTTGTGACCATCATGTGTCTGTGGTGTGAATTTTCGTGCTTTGGTGACCTGGTTTGAAGCTTTCTTTTCTCATTAGTTCAATTTCTCTTTATTTATAAGCTCCCTCTCTGTGGGTCCAAAGTGGTTGACAACTTCCTGTGTGACATATACCCCTTACTGAAACTTGCCTACACAAATACCCACCTGCTTGGACTGTCTCTGATAGACAAAGGGGGTGTCATTTGTTCTGTCACCATCGTGATCCTTCTTGTTTCCTATGGGGTCATTTTAAACTCCCCAAAGGGCTATGGTTTGAAAGAGAAACACAAAGTCTTCTACCCCTGTGCCTCCCAAATTACTGTGATCATTTTATATTTTGTCCCATGTATGCCAGGCTAAATTCCACATTTTCCATTCATAAATCCATCACTGTGGTTTTAATTTTCATCATGCCCGTGCTGAACTCCCTCATCTATACCATGCAAAATGCAGAGATGAAAAATGCCATGAGGGATCTTTGGAGTAGAAAAGTGAATTTTAATGGGGGAGGGATGAATCCCTCACATAGAACCTGACATTCATTGCTTCACTACAGAAAGGGGTCCTATAAATGATGACATATTTACCAGTGATTGTGTTTTGCATTATGCTTTAGTTGTTTAGCCTATTTAATCTGAAACATCTATAACAACCAATCCTTGACTAAATGTAGGAGAGTATGCACTTAAGAGACCAAGAGAACTGGATGTTTAATATCATATATATGTATGAAAAATATAAATATATATATATATATATTCACACCTCTTTATGTGTTGGAAACAGGGTCTTACTATGTAGTTCTAGCAGGCCTTGAACTCATTTTGTGGCCCATAAGGGCTTCAAACACCTGGCAATCATCCTGCCTCAGCCTCCTGAGTTCTGGGATTGCAGGCATGCTCCACCATGCCCTGCTATAATTGTACTACTTTAAGATTCTCTGATGGAAAACTGTTATGGATTGTGTTTAGATGTACTCCCAAAGTATCCTACAGTCATGGTGACAGGTTTCTAGAGCTTATGACTGATTCATGATTCAATGCTGGGATTATGAGTGTGAATGCTGCACCATCTCTAGGGTAGGTGTGGCCTACATACAATATAACTGACAGAAAGTATCTTCTCTGGCATTCTTCATTTTGTGGTCTTCCAGGTTCTATGAACTGTCGACCTTCTACCATGCCACTCTGCCTTTAGAGCCAGCTGATTACAGACTGAAATCACCACAAACTGTGAGCTAAATAAACCTTTCCTTCATTAACATTGGGCATTAGGTATTTTGTCTCAGTAACCAGAGAAAAGTAACCAACACTGAATATGATACCACAGAACTGAAGTCATTTCTTTGATTGTACCTGAACATGTGGTTCAAGAGGCTTTGGGAATGGCTTTTGGGAAGTTTGGAATGGTTCAGATACGTTATCTGAAGGAGTAGAGCTGGGACACCTTAGGCTGTTCTGTATTGGAGATTCTGGTCAGACCTTAGAAAACCAGATGGCTGACAGAAATCCTTCCAGTAAAATACAGGTTCAGGAGGTTTCCACTGGGAGGAAGGACTGCACTGTTTGTTGGAGTTCAAATGATGTATATTACAATTTGGCAGAAAGTTTCTCTGCATCTTGTTTATGGTCAGAGACTTTGCCCAGCACTGAGATAAAGTATGGCAGATTAATTAATCTGACAAAAGAAATTTCAAAGTACTCTAATATTGAGGCAGTAGCACAGATATTGTTGGGGGCTTTTAGCTAGATTTATGTTGACAATAAAGAGCACAGAGTCCAGCAGAATAATTAAAAATTTTGTGAGCTTGGCCATAAAAGAAGCTCCAGTAAAGCTGTGGATTGCAAAGATAGGGCTGAAGAAATCTCAATTGCTGAGAAGAAACAGGAGAATAGAAAAATGGCCTGAAGGCATCACAAGCAGCAAGAAGTCTCCATGCTTTGCAGCCTCAAAACTGCAAAAGTGAAAGATATTGCTTTGAGGAGATACCTGCAGAACACAATGTTCCAGTATGGTGGCAGACACACTATATTCCAAAATGGGAGTGGAGATTGTAGCAGGCTTCAAAATGGTAGCAGTCATACTAGGTTCCAGAATACAAATGGCATAGAGAATTTGTTCCTCAGAATCAGGTTCAGAAAGCTCAATGACCCAGGCTCTTGAGCCCTGCAGCCAAAAGAGAAGAAAGCCTATTTACTGCTCCAGCTGGCAGCAGATCTTGTCATCATCCACGTGGTGCTGGTTTCAGATGCCTGAACCATGCAAGAGTTGTGAGGCTAAAAAGACTTCCACCCTGATTTCAGAAGGCCTGGGATCCCAGGCAGTTTATCCCGGGGAGGACAATGTGTGAAGCTGCGAATGTGAAGCTAAAGGTGCAGTACAGACTCCAGAAGTTTGGAAGAGCCAGGAGCCTGGATCATCCGAGGAAAGCTGCAAGGATTGAGCAGAGTGGGCCCAAGGGTGAATCCTTGGGAGCTACAACCACTGGAGGTGACACCGAGGTGGAGTCATGAAAGCCTTTTGGAGGTCACAATTTATCACAGATTGATTTAGATGTTCCACATGGAAATGCAAGACCTAACATTTGCCCTGCTGAATTATGGACTTCCTTTGGGCCCATTTCTTTATATCTCCCTGTTTGTACCTTTTGAAGTGGTAATGTTTATCTTGTGCCATTGAATGTTGGAAATGTTTAGCTTTTCATTTGTACAAGGGATCAGAGCTAGCAGTTTGCCTTATATCTTGTAGACTTGGGACTTGGAATTTTCAACAATGCTGAAACTGTTAGGACTTCGGCAACTTTTGGAGAAGTACCAAATGTCTTTTGGGTAAGGGATGTGTATGAGTCTTTGGGGGGGTGAGGTGTGGAATGCTATGGTTTATGTTTAGATGTCCCCTCAAAGCCTCATATAGTCATGGGGGCAAAATTCTAGAGTTTGTGTCTAATTCATGGTTCAACGCTGGGATTTGCCTACATACAATATAAGTGACAGAAGGAGTTTTCACAGGTGCTCCTCCATTTATGGTCTTGCTGGTTTTGCTGTCTTATGCCTGCCGTGAACTGTTGCCCCTCTGCCATGCTACCCTGCCTTGGAGTCAGCCGATTACAGACTGAAACTTCTACAAACTGTGAGCTAAAGAAACCTTTCCTTTCTTAATTTTGAGTGACAGGTATTTTGTCTCAGCAAGGAGAGAAAATCTCAGTAACCAAGACAAAAGCCATTTTTACTTTTATTTGAAGTTCTTTCCTCTTTTAAAATATTCACATTTATTGTTAACTAATAAATAATAACTGCATACATTTATAGGTTACAGTATGATGTTTTTATCTGTATATACACTACAGTAAGATTAGAGCAAGTTAACCTTTATTGACTTACCAGCTTAAAACTGTTTATGATAATGGTGAAAATTATTTTTGTTTGTGGGTCATGGTGTCTCCCTACTCCTACAAATATGACTTGGTAGCACTTATTCTCTTTCATCTAAAAGATTGACATTTTATACTGAGTAAAGTGGATCATTAAAACTCTTCAACTAGGAGATTTAATGTATGTATTGGTCAAATTGATTTAAAGTTCCAACAGCACAGTTTTCTAGTTGTGGGTAAGCTCATGAGAAATTAAGTTTGCTAATTTCAGAGCTTGATGAAATTAATGGGTTGATGTCTAGGAAGCATGTGCTAGATTTTACATATTTTATCCAACTTTTAAACATCAACATTATTGCCAAATGCCTTTCTGTACATGTAGGTCAACTGGCCTTCTCTAATATTTGAAATACATATTTTAGTCTTTTTTATCATGGTGGAGCTGCAGAAACTTCTCACACTAAATTAAGCTCCCTGGGTGCACAGATTGTTTTATTTTATGCATTTTACACTTTTGTAGTTCTCAGCAAACCATAGAACCTCATTGACTTCAGTAATAAATCAAAACTATCTTCTCTGTGTATATTGCTGTCCATTACATTCAGGGATGAAACACAATATTACAAATATCATTTTTTAAAAGCTCTGAAATTCTCTATTGTCTTGTTGAAAAGTCAACCCACAATATATATTGCAGGCAAAACTTTTAAAAAACAACTAGCATTTATCTTTTCATCCTTTCTTAAAATTTATCATAGATTTATTTATGGAACCTAGCACTATTACTACATCCAATGATTCAATGCATATGGAACAAATGCTGGCACTGAAATTCCATGTATTCTTTGGAGGGAAAAATAAAAAGTATTCTAAATATTATAACAAGAAAGATATCTGACACAGAGAATGAGAAGCTTCTTAATGATTGGAGGTGGTGTATTTGGCATCTGGATACTAGTGTGAGCCCACGTGTGATTGAGGGTTCACCCCACAGTTAGGACATGGAGAGCAGACTGAATTCAGGGAAAAAGCAAGTCCTCTGCAGCTACTTCTCAAAGTCCTTCCCCACTTTGAGTTTTATATAAAGGTAACTTTCTCTAAAATTGTAAAGTTTTGCTTTCTAGATTAACCTATTTAGTTCACATAGAGTTTGAGCTTTCACATAAGATGTGAGGGAGAAATACACATTGCTTTCTAATTTTATTTTTTTATTTAACAGAAAAAAAGACACATATAGCAAACACAAAAAAGCAAAAGAGACAAACAAACAACTAGAGTAAATGCACAACAGTACCATTACAGGTTTACAAAAGAGGATGATAGAAACTTGACAATGGTTGCAATATTGTGTATCGTTATCTTCAAAATGGTCGTTTGCATTAACAAATATAGACATGTAAAATTGATCTAATCATATGAGCATTAATTGTTCGTTCTGAATAATGAATACATTCAGCAGTGCGTTCGTTTTAGTTAACTTACATATACATATATACAGATTTATATCTTTTCCTTTTCCCTTCCCTTTTTCCCCCTTTTCCCTTCCCAATTACTTTTGCTCTTTGAGCTGTTTTTTACCGTTACATAGTATTTATTATAGATTTTGGATCATACATACTTTTTCAGTTTCCTACACTAGGGAGACAATACAGTATTTACACATATGGGTTTGATTTGTCTCACTTATGAGTATGGTCTCAAGTCCTGTCCATTTACTTATAAAAGTCTCAATGCAATCTTTCTTAATAGCTGAGTAGTAATTCATTGTATAAAAATACTACATCTTTTTCATCCAGTCTTTGACTGATGGGCACTTGGGTTGTTTCCAAGATCTGGCTATTACAAATTGTGTTGCTATAAACATGGGTGCAAAAATATCACTGAGGTATGATGTTTTCAATTCTTCTGGGAAAATACCCAGAAGTGGGATAGCTGGGTTAAATGGGATCTCTAATCCTAGCTTCTTGAAGAATCTCCACACTGACCTCCACAATGGTTGCACCAGTCTACACTCCCACCAACAGTGGAGAAGAGTTCCTTTTTCCCCACAGCCCCTCCAGCATTTGTGGTTGCTTGATTTTTTTAATCCTGGCCATTATATCTGGAGTGAGATAGAATCTCAATGCTGTTTTAATTTGAATTTCTGAATGACCATTGACATTGAACATTTTTTCATATATTTATTCTCCATTTGTATTTCTTTCCCTGAGAAGTGTGTATTCATCTCTGATGCCCATTTTTAGATTGGGTACTTGAATTTTAGGGGCCTGATTTCTTTTAATTCTTTATATGTTTTAGATAGAAGTCCTTTGTCTGATGGACAATTAGCTAAGATATTTTCCCAGTTCACGGGTTTTCTTTTCACTCTGTTGGAGATTTCCTTTGACATGGAGAAACATTTTAGTAAGATGAGATCCCAGTTGTTGATTCTGGGAAGTGTTTCCCGTGCAATTTGATTTTTGTTCATGAACTCTCTGCCTACTCTTATGTCATCCTGATTTTTACCTACTCTGTCTGTTAGTAAGTTTAGTGTCTCTGTTTTAATATTCAGATCTTTGATCCATTTAGACTTTATTTTAGTGCATGCTGATAGACATGGATCTAGTTTTAGTTTATGGCATATAGCAAGCCAGTTTTTCTGGCACCATTTCTTAAAGAGGCTATCTTTCTTCCAATGTCCCTGTTTGGCCCCTTTGTCAAAGATGAGGTGACTGAGTGTGTTTGTAGCTTTGGCTGTATCTTCTAATCTATTCCATTGATCTTCAGGTCTGTTTTGATTCCAGCACCATGCTGATTTTATCACAGTAGCTTTGTAGTAGTTTCAAGTCGGGGATTGTAATGCCTCCAGCCTTCCCTTTGTTTCCCAGAATTGCCTTTGCTATTCTAGGTCTTTTCTGGTTCCACATGAATTTCAGGAATGCTTTCTCTAGTTCTGTAAGGTAGGCAAGTGTTATTTTGATTGGGATTGCATGAAATCTGTATAATAATTTTGAAAGAATGACCATTTTCACGATATTTGTTCTTCCTATCCATGAACAGGGAATATCTTTCCATTTTCTGAAATCCTCTTGGATTTTCTTCTTCAGAGTAATGTAATTTTCACTATACAGATCTTTTACTTCCTTTCGTGGATTGATTCCTAAGTATTTCATTTACTTGGATGTTATAGTGAAGGGTGTGGTTTCCCTTGCTTCTCTGTCAGTGACTTTGTTGTTTGTGTACAGGAATGCTATTGATTTTTGAGTGTTCACCTTGTATCCTCCTACATTTCTGAATTTGGTTATTACTTCTAGAAGTCTTCTAATGGATTTTTGAGGGTCTTCTACGTAGAGTATCATATCGTCTGCAAATAATGATAATTTCACTTCTTCCTTTCCTATCCTCATTCCCTTTACTTCTTTCTCTTGTCTAATTGCTCTGGCTAATATTTCCAGAACTATACTGAATAGGAGTGGTGATAATGGATATCCTTGTCTTGTTCCTGATATTAGGTTGAAAGTTTTCAGTTTTTGTCCATTTAGTATGATGTTGGCTGTTGGTTTATGATATATGACTTTTATCAGGTTGAGGTAGAGATCATCTATTCCGATTTTCTATAGGATTTATATCATGAATGGGTGTTGGATTTTGTCAAAAGCTTCTTCTGCATCTATTGTGATGATCATGTGGTTCTTGTCCTTGGCCATGGTGATATGGTGTATTACATTTATTGATTTCTGTATGTTGAACCATCCCTGCATTCCTGGGATGAATCCCACTTGATCATGGTGTATAACCTTCCTGATAACTTGCTATACTCTATTTGCCAGTATTTTATTGAGGATATTTGCATCTATGTTCATAAGGAAGATTGGCCTGTAATTTTGTTTTTTGGTTGGGTCTTTCTCTGGTTTGGGTATGAGGGTAATACTTGCTTCCAGGAATGTTAGGGAGACTTACTTCCCTTTCAATTTCACTGAAGAGTTTGAGGAGTATTGGCATTAAGTCTTCCCTAAATTTCTTGTAGAATTCAGCAGTGAATCCATCAGGGCATGAGCTTTTCTTTGTTGGTAGGGTCCTAATCACATTTTCAATTTCATCAGCTGAAATTGGGTTATTCACTAGCTTTACATCTTCTTGACTCAGCTTTGGTAATTCATAGGTTTCTAAGAATCTGTCCATTTCTTCTGTGTTATCAAATCTATGTGAGTATAGGTTTTCGAAGTAGGTGCTGATGATCTTCTGTATTTCCACAGGGTCTGTAGTGATTTTGCCCTTTTCATTTCTTATTGCATGAATCTGAGTTTTTTCTTTCCTCTTTTTGGTAAGGTTGGCTAGGGGTTTATCAATTTCATTTATTCTTTCAAAGAACCAACTCTTCGATTCATTAATCCTTTGTATTGATTTCTTGGTTTCAATTGCATTAATTTCTGCTCTCACCTAAATAATTTCCTCCCTTCTTTGGGCTTTGGACTTGACTTGCACTTCTTTTTCTAGAAGTTTGAGGTGCAGCATTAAGTTGTTTAAGTGTGTTCTTTCCGTTTTTCTGATGTGAGATTTTAGTGCTATAAATTTCTCTCTGAGTACTGGTTTCATTGTGTCCCACAGGATCCGGTAATCTGTATTTGCATTTTCATTCAATTGTAGACAGTGTTTAATTTCTTCTTTAACTTCTTCTGTGGCTCATTGGTTATTTAGGAGAGTATTATTTAATTTCCATGTGTTTATGCGGTTATTGTATTTTTTTTTGTCATTCGTTTCCAATTTTACCGTGCTATGGTCAGATAATATGCATGGAATTACCTCAGTTCCTTTGCATTTACTTAAGCATGTTTTGTGAACCAGTATATGATCTATTTTAGAGGACGACCCATGTGCTGCTGGGAAGAATGTGTATTCTGATGTTGATGGGTGGAATACTCAGTACACATCTACTGGGTTCATTTGCTCCCAAGTTTGATTCAGTTCTGTTATTCTTTTGTTGATTTTTTGTTTGGTTGATCTGTCTCTCTGTGACAGTGGGGTGTTAAGGTCCCATGTTATAACTGTATTATTGTTTATTTGCTTTTTCATGTCTATTAAGAATTGTCTTACATAGTTCGGTGCTCCCATATTCAGTGCATATATATTTATGATTGTAATCTCTTCCTCTTGAAGTTTTCCCCTAACAAGTGTGTAGTGACCTTCTTTGTCTCTTTTGATTATTTTCGGTTTGAAGCTCATATTGTCTGCAAACATAATAATACCCCTGCTTTTTTCTGGGTTCCTGTTGCATGGAGTATTTTTTTCCAACCTTTGATTTTGAGTCTGTGAATTTCCTTTTGAGTGAGATGTGTTTCTTGTACACAGCATATTGTTGGGTTTTGTTTCTCAACCCACTCTGCTAGTCTGTTTCTTTTTATTGGTGAGTTGAGACCATTTACATTGATTGATAGAACTGATATGTACTGGCTCATCCCTGTCATAATATCTTTCTGTTGTTGGTTTTCTACATTTGCTGTTTAATTATTTGCCCTGCTTAGTGTTTTCCTTGTGTTTTTGTTCTTAAGATTGTAGCTATCTTTTTCTCTTTCTGGAGTGTCTTTCAGTACTCTTTGTAGTGTTGGTTTGGTGGCCATAAATTTCTTCAGTTGTTCTTTTCATGAAAGTATCTTATTTATCCATTAATTTTTAAGGATAATTTGGAGGGTACATCAATCTGGGTTAAAAGATGTTTTCTTTCAGGATTTGAAATACTTTACTCCAAGGTCTTCTTAACTTAAAGGTTTGTGTTGAGAAGTGTGCCATGATTCTGATAGGCTTTTGTTCATGGGTGATCCATTTCTTTTCTCTGATAGCTTTTAGTATTTTGTTCTTGTGCTGTATTTCTGATACCCTAATTATTATATGTCTGGGTTAAGATTTATTTGGGTTATGGTTAATTGGGTTTCTGTATGCCTCAGTTACCTGTATTTCAGATTCTCTTCCCATGTTTGGAAAGATTTCTGCTTTTATTTCTGTGAATAGTCTTCGCCGGTCATTAGTATTGACCCCTGTTTTTTCATTTATGCCTATTAATCTTATGTTATTTCTCTTGACATTGTCTTGCAGCTGTTGAACTATTTCTTGGTTCCTTAGAATTTTTAAGAGATGTTTTCTTTCATGGCCATAAGCTCTCATGCTGTCTTCAAGATCTGAGATTCTATCTGCAGCTTCATTCAAGTGGTTTTTCAAACTTTCCATGGGATTTTTCATTTTCTGAATTTCCCTTTGAATCTGTTTCATGCATTCTGCTTGTGTCTGATATTGTTCATTCTAAGTTTCAATCATTTTCTTAAGTTCTTCTATTTTTTATCTTGATCTTCTTTAGATACACAGAACATTTCTTTCATAATTATTGTCATTTCATTTGTTAGCTGAGAGATTATTTCTGATTTGAGTTTCTCTATAGCTTCATTGAGCTGTTTCTTTACTGCATTTCCTATCATTTCAGAAAGTTCAGTTGTGTGACTCCCAGTGTCTTACATTTCAGTGTCTCTTGGGTTTGTTCTCAGTGTGCTGAGGGATTGAGACTGCCTCTTGGTGTTTTGTTTTGTCATTTTCTTCTGGGACCTGTGTGGCTCTGTGTCCTGTGAGGCTGACCGGGCATTCCCCTGGTAGGTTTCGCTGAGTCATGGGACTGGATAGAACTGGATCCTGTGTGCAACGAGTGAGGGTGAAGTTCTAGAGATTGCTGGTGGAGCCTCCACCTTACTGGATGAGGGCCCAGATCTCCCAGACCCAGGCAGCTAGGTGGAGCATACCCCGGAGTTTGGTGCCACCCGGACCCTGAGTCTGGCTGCAAGAAGTTCAGAGCCTCTGGAGTGCCAGGCAAGCCTGGGCAAGTCCCAGGACTGCAGTGCTGGGGTCTTGCTCCTGGCTGGGCAGGCCCACAGCAAGGTCTAGGACCTGCTGCGCCTGCCACTCCACTGAGCAATGGAGCTGGCGCCCTGTGCTCTGATGGGCAGAGTCCAAGCTCTCCAAGGCCCTGCAGCTATGCTGGCCAGTCCCTCATGAGCAGCTCTGGGGTCCTGGGCTGAGCTGGGTTCAGTACCTCTGTGTCCTGTAAAGCTGGCCGTGTGTTCCCCTGGTTGGTTGCACTGAGTTGTGGGACTGGGTAGAGCTGGCTCTTGTGTGCAGCTAGTGGGCTGTCATGTATTTTGATCTTTAAATTATTCATACTTTGAGTTTCTTATATGAAAGAAATCATGTGACAACCTTTTGTTTCTGATTCATTTCATTTATAATTACGGTCTTATGTTGCATCTATTTTCCTACAAATGCTTCAAATTTATCATTCCTTACAGTTGAATAGTATTCTACTGTGTATAAATAACACATTTTCTTTATGCATTCATGTGCTGATGGTTGTATATGCTGCTTCCATGATTTAGCTATTGTGAATTGTGCTGCAGTAAACATGGGAATGCATGTATTGCTATAATGTGATGTCTTTGACTTTTTCTGGAAGGTATCCAGGGGAGATATGGATCAAATGGAATTTCTATTTTTAATTTTTTGAGGAATCTCCATGCTGATTCTCATATCGGTTGTATTAGTTTAAACATCCCAACTAAAAGTGAAGAATAGTTGGGCGTTGTGGTGCACACCTTTAATCCCAGCACTTGGGAGGCTGAGGTAGGCGGAGCATTGTGAGTTTGAGGCCACCTTGGGCTACAAAGTGAGTGCAAGGCAGGCATGAGCTACACAGTGTGACCCTGCCTCAAAAAATCTAGGACCGGGAGTTTGGCTCAGTGGCTTAAGCACCTGCTTGGCAGGCACAAGGTTGTGAGTTCAATCCCTGGTGCCCCAAAAAAAGAAAAAAAGAAGAATTGAACTATCAGAAAGGGACAGAAAAACAAGTTAAAATGGGAAGACATAAACAAAAAGAGCCAACCAAAGCATATTGAACACTGTAATCCCAGGGAAACAAATATAACTTATTCATTATACATGCAAATATTTTCAAAGTAAATCACATGTTCCCCATACATTTTAATACCTTGAAGTATAGCATTGAAGCCTAACACATACAGTATCTATCTTTGTGAACACTATAGCAGTTAAATTGAAAAAAAAAAAGCCCTCACAACCAAAACTAATAAAATAAAAATTTTTAAGGTTTAGAGAAGGTACAAAAAGCTAGGGAAAATAAAGGAATTAATTTAAAGGGAACAGTAAGTGAGGTGCATGGAATGACATATGATTAAAGTTAGCTTCCCATAATACCATTATTTTACATTGTTTATATTCATCTGGACAACAACAGATGATAGAAAACTGATTTTGCTAACATTTGATTTCTGGGATACTGGTGTATAGAAGGAGGTCTTGGAGATTGCTTGCAAGCTAACTGAACATCATTTCTTGTTGAATTTGTTGACAATATTCACCAGCTTTTGGGTATAAATGAGATCATTCCAGTTTCTTGTTCTCCTCTTTGCACTTCCCAAGTATTGTGTTTATTTTGTTTAAACTCGTCTCACTGTGATATCCCAAATGGAAACCTTGCAGGAACATTAAAATCATTTTTTCTTCCTTTTACTTGTCTTTATTTCACCCTTTCCCTAAATAGGAGAAGTATTTTAGGGGTCTCTGGAGACAGCTCAGACTCTCCATTGTGACATTAGTCCTCTTCCAGTTTTGTCAGGGGTGAGGTGGACCACACCTACCCCTCAGTCTCCTCTGTTCTTAGAAAGGAGGGTGACAGGAAATGCAGTGTCTGCCTATTCTGTGTGTCTAACTATAAGCCCAAGTGCCTTAAATTCCCAGCCCTTACACTTGCAGTTGTGGCTGGCTGGTGTATCTGTGCTACCCCACTCTGGATGCCTGTGAGCAGAGGAGAGGGACTCAGGCACTCAGGGTCTCTCTTTACTGTCCTTTTTCTGCAGAGGCAAAAGATCTGGGGAATTCTAAGATAGCTCCTGACCCAACACTGTCCCAGACAAGAAGGAAAGACAGAAAGTTATCACAATCGTCCCATTGACTTGGTTGTACTCAGGTATCCTTTCTGCTCAGGCTGTGCTGTGGGTTTTCTTTTACTGTGTTCAGAGGACAGATTCCTCTCCTCTCTGGGCAGCCATTCATTCAGTGCCATGTAGA
>RJWM01040023.1:0-15742 GCA_004363535.1 Dasyprocta punctata
GAACTGGAATCTCTGTTGAGTGGCAGCACTGAAGTTTCTAATGAATTTCTTTAGTCTTTAAGAGTTCACTTTTGAACTGAATTTACCACAGACTGTGGAAGGCATTGAAGAGGATTTCAAGAGATTATCAATGTTCTATTTGAGTTAGTGAGTTGTGGCTGTTTGTGAAAAAATGTGGAGTATTTAAACTTAACCTCCTTTATGCTTGGCTGCTGCAATGTAGATTGGTGATATTTTTCTCCAGTAGTTGGTTGCAAGGATTATAGAGGCTGGGTGTGGGAGCACATACCTGTAATCCCAGCACTTTGGAGACTAAGGCAGAAGGATCACTGTGAGTTCAAGGCTGATTTGAACCACCTAGCAAGACCCTATCTGAAAAAAAACAACAAAAATGAAGGCTATAGATGTTTTAAATATTCTTGTGAGAGAACAAGACAATACCAGCCTAACCAGTCAGATCAGCCAATTCAAATGTATTGATCTTTGGACTATCAGATACGTAGGTACCTTGTATTTTCAAACTGGAATTATAGAGAACAAGACCTATTTTCTGACTTAGTATACTGTGGAGGCTTTTGTTTTAATTTTTTCCCCTCTCGTTTCTGTGGATGTTAGGCTAGCTCTAACTTCTGTGTGTTTATGAAGTAGCACCTATGAGAAGCCATGGTAACATCTGAGTAAACTAATGAAGCTGTTATTTTATATTATGTGTACATTTTCCGTTAATCAGGTTGATACAAACAAAGACCGGTTGGTGACTCTGGAAGAATTTTTGAAAGCTACAGAAAAGAAGGAATTCTTAGAGCCAGATAGCTGGGAGGTAATAAAACCTACTTTAAATGATATGTATAGTCAAGAAATTTTGTGTCAGTTTATTCTACTTTTAACTGTGATTTAAAATAATGCTTGAATCATCTTACTGTTCTGAGTTGTTGGAAAGCTTGTAGGACTTGAGTTGTTTATTTGTAATCATACTATATATAATTAGAAATTTTAATTACGCTTTTTCCTAATTATGAATAATGTGTTACTGAAATTTTTAAATATAAATACATTAATAAAATAAATAGAAGTCATTTCTTTCCTCCACTTAGATGTAGACCTTAAATTATGCATTGTATTAGGAATATTATCAGGTTATCCATATACATAGGTATACCATAGAGTATTAAGTAAATCCCTTTCTTTTTTAGACAAGGTCTTGCTATGTAGCCCCAGGCTGGCCTCAAATTTGCAGCAATTCTCCTTGCTCAGCTTCCAAAGTGCTGGCATTACAGGCATGCACCACCACACCAGCTATGCTACTTTAAATTTATAGATACACATATATATTCCTATATTAAATATCTTTGTGCTATACAAATGAAACTGTTTAACAACATTTCATGAACATTATCCAATGGCATTCTTCAAAAACATGATGGAAAATATGACTAATATCAGTCGTGTGGTTATAGCATCATTTATATAGACATTCCTCCAGATTTAGAAATTTAGAGTAAGTTTCAATATTACTATACCAAATAACACTATTCATTGTATTCTTTATTATGTATTATTCATACATGTGTGGGTCATCATTGATGATTTTCTTGATATTTATTCCAAGGAACAAAACTATTCTCAAGGTTTATGAACATTTTTTAATTTCTCATTATATCTTATCAAACTGTTCCAGAAAAGTATGCCAGATTATACCACACCCAACTCATATAAATGACTGCATACACAGCTTTAAACGAGTAAGTAGGAGGTACTGTCCAAACTAGATTAGAGAGAACATTGGCCATTTTTCCACATAGAAAATGAAAATGATTGCCCTTCAATTTAGATTAATTGTCCAGAAAGTAGGGGGATGCTTTGAGCACTGTTGATATATTTTTGAAAATAATTGAACTCAATTATATTTCTACCAAAAAACTAGTATCAAAAAAAAATAAATAAAAACTACCTGGTAGGGGTATCGTTAATGACCGTGTAAAGACCTCATTATCAATTACTGTCAGAATCACCTATTACTGTGATGGTTGATAAATGGTGATTTTCTCATGTCATCATTCCTTCTGCATTTGTAAACTGGCTTTCTACTATAAGGAAAAAGCTGTCCCTCCACCGAGTATTTCTCCTGATATCAACCTAGACTCATGGCCTTTTAATTTATTCAATAAGCTTTAATCCTTACTGATATTATCTATTTCCATGGCCAAATTATTCCAGATTTGGCCAGTGAGAGTTTTTTCTTCAAATTGGCTTTCACGGACACTTTGACATATCCTAGTTATTCTGTGAGGTATTCCCTGCTTTGCTCTAAGATTTTTAAGGTTCATCTTGTTGTTTCTATGCCTACCCTCGAAGTCAACACTGATATCTCCCAATTCATCCAACACCTCAGATTTCAACACAGCATTATCTTTTGTTCTTTCCATATTTCATGTGAAATCTAACTCCAGTGTTGTGGAAAACACAAAATATTTCACTTATTCCCTCAATCCTAGAATACACAAAGATTGCAGAATTCCTGATTCACGTCTCTAAAATGTTTGAGCTTAATATTTCTTTAGATTTTTGTTTTTTACCAGAGGACATATTCTCCAAATACTGATCAACAGTTTCTGGATTATTTTTTTCTCCTTCCTCTACTCTGGGTTATTTCATTAATTAAAATTAAACTACTGTTTGTTTGCTTCTGTGTTTATATTCAAGTTGGGGTTTTCCTGTCCTGTCAGTTCTCTTTGCTTTCTCTCCCTTCCTTTCTTTATTCTTTATTTCTTTTTCTTAATTTATTTTATTTTAAAAAGAACAGAACCCAACAAAACAAAACAGAATAAAGCCAGTCAAAGCAAAGTAGCAAAAGTGGTACAGACCTTCAAAATGGGATGATAGGAAATCAGCAATGGTTACCATAATATATCTTGCTATCTTTACACTATTGCCCATACCATCAGACATTCAAAGTCAAACAAAATGAAACAGAATAAAACCCATCAAAACATAACATTGAATAAAACAAAGCAATAAATAGGAACAAAACAAAACATAACAATACTGTACATTGTTATCTTCAAAGTAGTTGCTCATGTTACCAGATGTAGGGTTAAAGCAGAAGAGTAAAGTGGAACAAAACATTGGATTTTGAAAACAAGACAGGATGGTGTCCCCCACAGTTGACACAACACACTGCCATCCTCCAAGTAGATGCGGAGACCACCAGTCCCAGGCCTGCAGAGTCAACCAAACAACACATCTCACCCTGAGTCCTCCAGATCAGTGTGTATGGGGGAGGGGGGAGATGGAGCGGGGATGGATGGATTCTCTTCTGACTGAGGCTCTTTCCGATCAGCATAGCGAGGCTTGCTTCACAGGGAGGCCTCTCTTTCTTTCTTTCTTTCTTTCTTTCTTTCTTTCTTTCGTTCATTCTTTCATTCTTTCTTTCTTCGTTCTTTCATTCTCTCTCTCTTCCTGTGTGTAAAGCATTTACATGTTTCCAAAAATTGTATGTGTACTGAAAGAAGGTTTATGTCCCTTCTTAAATTGTTTTTGTCCTTTCTACCCAGTTCTTACCATTGACCTTTATTATGCAGTCTCATTATTCTCTGAGGTTTCATCCCATTTTTCCTTTCACTCAAATGAATACATAAATATATTTTCATTTGCCATTTTTACTCCAGAGGAATAATATTCTTTTATATTTTCCTAATCACAGAATTTAAAAGCTAGATCAAACATTATTACTCTATTTCTACAGTTATTATTCTGTCAATTTCGTTTTCTTTCAGACACTGGATCAGCAACAGTTCTTCACAGAGGAACAACTAAAAGAGTTTGAAAATATTATTGCTTTAGAAGAAAATGAGCTTAAGAAGAAGGCAGAGGAGCTTCAGAACCAGAAAGAAGAGCTGCAGCGTCAGCATCACCAACTAGAGGCGCAGAAGCAGGAGTATCATCAGGTGGGAATTTATAAAAGGACTATGACACTAAAATGCATGTTAGAGTACTGCAGAATTTCCAAGAAAATGGAGATGAAACAGAAGGATTTCAATACCTGTGCAGACCCAGCCTCTTTCAGTCCCAAAGCAGGCTGAGCCCTGGACCAAAGGAGAGGCCCCTTTTACACAATGTGTGGAGCCAGGCAGGCAGAGGTACACAGGGACACAAAGGCAGTCATCCTGGCACCCCGTCTTATCTCAGGCTTCACCAGGGAGCACCCTGTGCATCTCGGGGTGTCAGGAGGTTTTAAAGCTTGGTTACAGCCCGTTTTGGTAAGTTTTCTCATGAGAGAACTGCTTGAAGTGTCTCTCATCAGTGGGAAAGCACAGGACCGCATTCCTGAGGAACAGGTAGTCTGAGGAGCTACTTGCCTAAAGCTGTTTTTTTTTGTTTGTTTGTTTTTTTGTTTTTTTTTTGTCTGTCTTTTTGAGACAGGGTCTCACTGTGCAGGTCAGGCTGGCCTCAAATTCACGTCAATTCTCCTGCCTCAGCCTACTGACCTAGAGCTGTTAAGATTTTTTGGGAGAGGCTTCTGAGTTGTGGTTTAAAAGGGTGAACACAAAGTCAGACACCTGGAGTTTTAGCTCCTTGGGAGGCTGAGTAAGAACTGCCCAAGTCAAGAATTTGAGAACAGCCTGTGCTGCATAGAGCAATACCATCTCCAAAAAGAGAGAAAAAGGTTATGAGCAGCTCGCGATGTAGCTCAGTAACAGAACGTGTGCTCAGCATGTGTAATGCCCACTTCCATTCCCGTCACTGGAAAATAGGGGCTGGAGATTTAATCCTTAGCGGTTCAAGTGCTTGCCTGGTAAGTGTGAGGTCATGAGTTTGATTCCCAGTACCAAACAGAGGGAAAAAAGAAAAAAGAAAGCCCAGTCATTTGCTGCTTCGCTGAAAGCCTCTGTTTTGTAATACTTCAATATATGATTATCATATTGTAAATTTTACTGTTGTTCAACTGCTGTTTAGAATAACTTAAATTTTAGAATTTAATATCTTTATGTCTAAAACACTTTTAATCAGTTTATTGTGTTTTGTCAAAGGTTACACATATAACAGAAAACCAAATAATACTCATTTGTAGGATTTTCTTTCTGCAGTCACCAGGCTGTGCAGCTGATGGAACAAAGAAAGTTACAACAAGGAATTGCTCCATCCGGTTCAACTGGAGAACTAAAGCTCGAGCCACGTATGTAATTTTTGGTTTGTTTAAAGAAATACACTTCTGTGAATTGATATTCACATTTTGAATATATTATAATTTTAGATTATTAGATATTTTTCTATATGGTTTTAAAATAGAGAAATTTCCATTATAGGAAAATGATAAATCCTCAAAAAATTATGCGTCTATCTTTTTAAAACACTAAATAATTCCAGTACTTGGGAGGCTGAGGCAGGAGAACTCCGAAGAGTTCAAGGCCAACCTGAAATGTGAGACCATGTCTCAAAAACAAAAACAAAAACAAAAAGCTGTATAACTCAATAAGCATATTTATGGTAAAAGGATTTATTTCACCATGATTAAGTCTAATCAATTATATTAACCCTACCAGCTTTAAAATTTTAACCTTCTTTTTATGTACAATATTTTTAAAACAATCTTCATATATCTGCAAGTAAATGAGCAGTCAGAATAGAGCAAGATATCTTTAAAATGGATATCTTTTGAACAGAGCATATTTCTTTTTAACAGTCACTTAAAAGTTCTGAAGTCCACAAGAAATTGAAAGAGAACTGTTCATTCAACTTCTGTTTCATCTTTTAACACATTTTCTTTCTGCTCAATAAATATTTTAAAGCATATTTTGAATAAAGAAAAATATCTTTGCAATGAGAACACTTTTGTGGGGCACATATACAAAGGATTGAAACCTACCACAGCCAGGAAGGAAACAAACTAGCATTCATACCTCCCTTCTTTATTCTTTGTCTACTTTAGAGATGGAGTGGTTTATGCTATAATGAATATAACTATCAATTAAGTGAGAAATCTCTGCCTATGCGTTTTCAATAAATTGCTCTCATTTATAAAGATAGGTATTCCTTTATGGATGCAGTTATAGTCATGGCTTATAAGGGAAAAAATTAAAAATAGGACACATAACTTATAGGATTATGTATTATTTTATAATATTCAATCAAAGAATCAAATGCAGAAAAGTGTGCGAGATCTGTCCACAAAATAGAGACCTAAAGAATCCCTATGAGGACCTGGATCTCTCGGCAATATAGAGCATGAGACCAGCTTAAGACCGAGAGCCCATAGCACTGTCTGTCCTCCATGAGTCCAACTTGACTTCTAAAGCCTAGACAATGTCTTATGCAAGTCTGTAACAAGGATCTGCACTGGGAAGGCCAAAAGCTCAGTGACGAAAGCCAGAAAGTCTGCACCAGGGGAATGAAGGATCTGTGCCAGCAGCCTAAGGATCTGCACTGGAGCCAGGAAGCAATACTCAAGGTAAGGACCAGAGCCAGAGCTTCCCTGAAAAGAACCACAGCCATCCTCAAGACAGCCAGGATCAGAGCTCCTCAGATGATGGAAACAGCCCAGTTCACACCAGGAAAGCCAGCATGACAGGCTTCTCCAGGAGAATCAATAACGCACGCTCTTAACTTCCAGATCTGCTCTTATGCCGTTGGCAACAATCCTCAGGGGGGCCTTCCACACCCAGCACCTCGCTGATTCAGTTCAGATGGGTGTTCCAAGTTGACCACCAGTTGTCAATCCACACTGAGGCTCATTAAGGCCTTCAAACCAATGTCTCCTTGAGGTAGTTATTCTATAAAGTTCACAGAATTCCCCAGGGTTCCCTGGGAACGTTTAGCTTTCTTTAGCCACCTATACCCTTTAGAGATTCTTCAACTGAATAGGTTTTCTACCACTTCAGGTCAGTTTTCATTCATGTTTTTCTCCATATTTTATCTTTTAAACTTAGGTTCTGCTACAAGTAACACCAAAACCAAGATAACAGAGGAATTATCCGCTTAATAAAAGAAACCTAGAAGTAGGTGGCATCAAGTTCCTATCTTGCCATTCTGCCATCCCCATTCCTTGATTTTGATCTTCAGGTTCCCTCACTCTAGGTGTCAAACATAGCTCCTGAAGGCAAGGGGACACTGGCAAGAACTTTCCCACAGTGCATCAGCTGCCTTCAAGCACTTTTTTCAAAGTCCTGCAGCACTTGGATTTGCATCTCATGGCCAGAACTGTGTCCCATGGCCACCACAGTTGCTAAGGAAGTCAGAAATCCACAGGGAAATCCACCTGCTGAAAGTTAAGGTTTTTTGGTTTTTTTTAACTAAGGAAAAGAAAAAAAGGAAATGTTTGTTTGATACTTTTCAGTTTTCAATCAAATCAGCTTTGTTCGTTACCTAAATCTCTGTGTTCATTTTTCTTTAGAGACAGAAAACATTCACTCCTTCCATTGCAAGAAAAAACTCAGAAATGTGATCAATATTTACATATGAGCTCTAAGACCAGGATACCTAGGTATTTTGCCTCCCATAGGTCAGGCTATTAGTCTACCTACAGACTAAAGAGGCAACATTTCTTTCCCTAAAAGAACAGCATGCATAATGCATAGGTGAAAGAGAACTGCAATAAAATTGACCTTTTAGAAAAGGGAAAAACCAGCCACAGTAGTCACTGCTCCACAGCAATTAAAAAGTACTTCTTGTCACAAAAAAAAAGAAAGAAAGAAAGAGAAAAAAAAAGAAAAAAAAAGGAGGAAGGGATCTCTGCTATAGTTTATGCCTCTATTACTTGGCTTGCCCTGGATGCAACCAACACTTACAGCCACTCAGTTGCCCACCATGGTTCCCATCCTTTCCCTTCATCTGGACCCTACAGTCTGGGACACTCCCACCCCATCCTGATTTCAATACAAAACCCATTTAATATCCCTCTCAAGCAGAACCATTCCTACCCTGCCCAACAACAGTACCCCATCCCTGCGGTACCCTGGGTGGGTCTCACAGCCCCACATTTCTCGCCTAGTGGGAAACAGCCTCCTTACGTTAACTCTTCTTACATTAGAAGTTTGCAAGTTTGCTTTTCGGTTTTTGTTTGTTTGCTTCGAGGTAATACACCCTCCAGCATGTGGCACTGGCAGTAAAAAAGACTTTGCTACACATAGGACCATAGAAAAGAAGCCTTTATTCTGGCCTGAGTTCAGGGTGAGTTTGCGGGTATTCATAAAAGCTTGAGGAGAAGAAAAAAGAGCAGGGAAGCACCTGTGATTGCGTAGAGAATATTTCTGCCCCCCAGCAGCCTGTGGATCCTGGGAGGGGGCGCCCTCCTAACCGCCCCTCCCCCATCAACTCAACCCTTGCCAACCCCCAGCTTCTTGTTGGTGGAGTAAAATACCTGACACCCACGAGTTAAAGCAGGACAGGTTCATTTCAGCTCAGGGTTTGCAGAGCGTTCAGTCCATGGCTGGCCGGCCCCCAGGCAGGCAGCAGGGCAAGGAGCAGGGCAGAGGAGAAAGGGCTCCCTCCTGGGGCAGGCAGGCAGCCTGAGTGTGCAGTGCGAATAGGAGTTAGGGTCACACTAAACAAGTACAAGTGGAAAAGCCTGGGCAGCTGGATCCAGACCTAGGTTCAGGGCGCTCTGAGCGATGGGGATAGAAGTCGCCCAGGGGCTTGGAGCTGAGCGCACCTGCTGGCTGGAGTCGCGGTCCTCAGCTGAGTCACGTCCGGTGGCGGGGACGCGGTGACGAGAAGCCGAAGCCGGGGAGGCAAAATAAAACCGCAGCAGCACAGTGAGGCAAGTGACACGGGGTGCCGCCAGGCTCAGCTCTCTCTTCCCTGATGGGACCCAGGCCTGGGCGGGCAGGAGGGAGGGGAGACAGAGGGGGCTTCTTACAGGCGTAGAGTGCACAGCTGGGGCGGGGAGCGCTGTGGAGCTGTGCGGGCCCCACAGGCCCCAGTCTTTCTCATCAGGGCTGTGCGGGGCTGGCCTGGGTCTCTGGATCCGTGTGCAGAGGCGCAGCGGACGGCTTCCGGAGCCCCTGCCCGCCCCTGCCCGCCCCTGCGCACGCTCCAGGATGAAGGAAGGCTGGGCGGGGAGGTCCAAGCTGGTGAGGAAAGAGTGCTGGGCCAGCGGGGCACCTGAGGGGAATACTGGGAACATCCCTGGGCTCAGGCTGCACCCAGTGCCATCCAAGGCTGAGGCCTGGGCAGGGAGGAGGGAGCTGGAGGCAGAGGGAAAAGGCTTCAAAGCCCTGAACTGAGGAGCCCATACAGGGGTGCTGGTGTAGGTCTTAAAGACACAGAGAGTTAAAAGCACAGATAGGGAACCCAAGTCTCACCTGATCTGAAGCTGGCTGAAAACTGCCTGGGACAGTCTGAGAATCCAAAGTCCTTGGGTGGTCATTTACAGCACTGGAGACTTGAGTTCGGGATTAAAATCCCTCTGAAGAGGTGAAGTTCTCATTTTCAAAGCCCTAGCTCCCCACCTAAGTCAATTTTCCCTTTGTTTTGGGTTGCAGTGGATCAAATCCGGGGCCCAGTGGATGCTTAGCATGTGCTGTAACACTGAGCTACAGTCCCACCACCACCTCCATATTTGAGATGCTTTTATGTGCTGCACATCACTTTTAGCTATGGAATCCCATATAGACCTTGACACTTGGTTTTAAGCAAACAGCCTGCTTTAAGAAGAGCCTCCCCCCTCTTCCTGTGAGTCAGATGCCAGGGGCCCCTAGGGGAAGAAGTCCTGCTCCCTGGGGGAGGGGAAAAGAGGGAGGCTGCTCCTGAGGAGGGTAGGCCAGCAGCTCTTATGTTCCTGTCCACCTGCCCTGTGATCAGGGGGGCCCAGCTGCCTGGCCCAATCCCCTGCACCTCGGGACTGGCAGCCAGTGCAGGAGGCGCCCAGGACTCAGCAACTGGCTGATTCCAGAGAACACAGGCAGATGTCAGGACTAAGGAGCCAGGTGCAGTCTCAGACCTGGGGCCCACCCAGAACAAGGCCAGGAGACACAGTCACAAAAGAAATGAGAAGTCACACACTGAGATTTCTCAAGTGATAGCAGCTGAAGTAAAGAAACAACTTAGGGCTTATATTGTTTGATTAATTTTGTTTGTCTATATCTGGTAGTCTGAGCAACTATTTAGAGGATCACAATATGCAGCAGAGTAAGAATCGTTGATTTCCTATTGTCTTGTTTTTGAAATCCGACATTATTCTAATCATTTTGTTTCATTTTATTGTTTTGTTTTGTTTTATTCTCTTTAAAATAAACTACAAATAAAAAGAGCTTTCGTTTTGTATCATCACAAAAGGTTGGAGTAAGTAGTATACATACCTTGTGGAATCTTGGGAAAGTTTTCTTCTGAAGAAGCATATCTAAAGGAGGTGTTAGGGACTGTGTCACAAGAATGGACTGCTCAAGGAACTGGGGATTGCAGTGTTTGACTTTCCTACCTCTGTATTACAGGAGGGCATGTTAGAAGCTCTTGAACCAATCGGTCACTCTAGTGCCTGGTAATTTTACAGTTAACAATTCATTAAGTCTCTCAATGATTTTATACTTGTTGCATATTCTTCAAAGCATACATTAGATTTTTCCCTTAAGTCATGATCTAAAAATTAAATATAGCAATAGCAAAGCCCTCCCCATAGACAGCTTTAAAACACAAGCTGAATGTGGTGTCTGAGGCAGAAAGATCTCTGCAAGTTTGAGGCCACCCAGAGCTACACACTGAGTCCCTTCCAGGAGAAGGTATGTAAGTCGGCTGTGTTTGAAAGTCTGAAAAAGTGAATCTTATCCACCTTCCCCACAAATACACAGTGGACATTGCATCGAGCTACCTAGCATTTCCCTCCACATCACCTCTGCTTTTCCTCTTGCTGCCGGACGTGTGAGGCTCTGACTGTGTACCATAGCACTGCACAGTGAGCACACAGCAGCACACCTGAGACTGTGTGGCAGACACCTGAGCTACTCCTGGGATTTGTTCGCATCTACAAATGTCCACTATGTGAGGTCCATTTGTATGTGTGAAAACTGGCAACTCAGTGATAGGAAGTCAGGGACTTACTGTAGAGGTGATCTGTATTCTAGAACGGCCCTCAATTCATTTGTCTAAACCAGTCGTTATGAGTAACCTGTGCCGTGAGAACAGACCAGACACATTTGGGTCTGTGCACAAAGTCAGAATTTATCGAATAACAAAAAATAAATAAAAATAAAAAATAAATATAAATAATAAAATCACACCCCATTTCTATTTCATAAGCCTTATCTTGATGATTACTGTATACTTTGACTTGATAGCCATGATTCAGGAAATTACAGGTTCTTTTACTCCAATCTTAAGCACTAATATCTATCACATTCATGTTACACATCATACATCAGAAAGTAATATGCTGTGTGATCAAAATATATGGGAGGATAGTTAACAAATATGTATATATTTGTTTTATATCTATATATATATATGTATTTAAAAATTCATTTAGTGAAAGATATTGCTGTTACACCCTGAAAATATTCCCCCTTGGTTTGAATACACTTACGTCATCATTCTTCCACTTCCTGAAGCAGTGCCAGAAATCCTCGTTCATGCGTGTCTTTAGATGTGGGATTAAAAATATGATCAATGCTGCTGCTGAGTGCCACCGAACAGAAAGAGAGGTTACTACAGACATTATGGTGCATCCATGTTTTATTTTATTTTATTTTATTTTATTTTGGTATTGGGAATCAAACTCAGGACCTTGTGCTTGCCAGGTAGGTGTTTATGCCACTGAGCTACATACCTGGCACCCCTCATCCACTTCTCTTTTTTTAAACTTTTTAAAATTCATTTATTTGCATTTAAAAGAAACCATTGACAAAGATTAATGGGAAATAATCTTTAAGGAGTGGGGAAAAAAAGGAGTCAGCACTACCAAGACAGATGTTTTCAAGTGAACAAAAAACACCTCATAGTTGCTGTCACCAATATCAATGAAAAAACCTGACTGATTTTGACTTTTCTAAATACATGGTGATATAATGAACAAAATTCAATCACTTCTGTTCTTTCGTGCATATCCAAAAATTAAAATACCAATTAAAAAACTAATATTTTTTCTTTAAATGTTTCTCACAGATACACTTTCAATATTCTTACTCACTAGTGGTGTAGGTTATGAGTTTTTCCCCATTCACAAGTTAAGCAACCCACTAAAAGGAACTGATAGTCTATGGACTCAGTGCAAATAAAAAGCTTATGCTGGGCCAGAGATGTAGCTCAGTGGCAAAGTGCCTGCCTAGCAAGCATACAGTTGTGAGTTCGATCCCCGGCACAAAAAAAAAAAAAATAAAATAAAATAAAGTCAGACATTTTTAAGATACAGAATAGAAAAATTTCTCAGAAGGTCATGCAGAAAGCTTTGCTAAGCAGATGCCCACAAAACTAGAATATCCAGCCAGGGGTTTAGCTCAGTGGCATAAGCACCTGCCTGGCAGGCCTGAGGTTGTGAGTTCAAACACTGGTACAAAAAAAATAAAACATAAACAAAAATTAAAACTAGAAGACCTGGTAATTCTGCTGGCGACATAGATGGGATCCCAGGGTTTCCTGAGTAAACTTCAACTCTCAGGCTTTGTACCTGACTTTTCCAGTTTCACTAACAACACAAACGTGATTCACTATAGGCGAGGGCACACCCAACAACAAATTTGTCTGGAATTGCAAATGCAACAAAATCTGGCCTATATCCAATACTTTGAGGGGTCCTCTTCACCAGCAAGCTTGTGATCTTGACCAGTTTTGGATTATACTGCTTGACCAAGGAAAACAACGTTTGCATTGCTCTGTCAGTGTCAGTTACATCCTCAACAATCAAAACATTCTTACCAGTTAAAGTTGACAGATCGTCTCCACCAGTTACTTTTGGGTCCCCTGTTGACTAGTCATTACATTAGCTCTTGAGTCTGATAACATCTACAGTCATAGGAATGGATTTATCACAATTTCTATTCACTGCTTTAATGTAATCCAGCAGGTCAGCGAAGAACTTATAGACCCCTTTGAGAACACAGAGCGTAACAGTGTGATGACCCCCCATCCCCTTCATCACATCTCCAGCAAGCCTTTCAGTCCTGTCCATAATTAGTGCATGAGGGATAAACATCTTTTCTACATCTTAGCGTAACATTTAGGAATACGAAATAAATCAAGGTCACAGCCTGGTTCATCAGCACTAATCAGGATGCTGGGGCTGAGAGCTGCCATAACGGAGTCGGAGTCGCATGGCCAGCAGTCTGGGGGCAGAGTGGGGAGGAAGCGGGTGGAGGGCAGAGGAGCAGGAGGAGGTGTCACCACTCACACTGCCCCTCAGGAGGGAGCCTGCCCTGTCCAGCCCTGCCCTGCCCTGCGCTGCCCCAAGGCCTCATCTACCTTTGTTGCCGGGTTCTGCACCTGGAGCCAAAAAGGCTCTTCCCCAAAGTCAAAATGACCATGAAAGTTAAATATTTTGGTGAGTTCAGCAATCCATGCAACCACAATAGTGCCACTAAAGGCACCCACACAAGTGGATGCCTTCAGAAACTGGCAAGAACCATGGGACAAGTGTGCTCAAGTAGAGAGGGAGCACTTTGAGGAAGAATAATGACAATGTATCTCTTACAAGAAAATTTTCAAATTTACACCTCCCCATAATATTTTCATCACACCTTATCTCGGTGTTAGAAGGGTAAGGGAGGGTGATGTGGAAGCACAGGATCTGAAGAGGCAGAGCCCACTGAGATGTGAGGTCATCACAGGTGGTGGACGAATGACAGAGTAGAGAACTCCTTGCTCCTGTGATTGTGCTCATGGGGACATCAACAAACGCACTGTGCTGCTGGTCCCAAAATACAGCACAGACGCTGTGCGCACTGTGTAATATCCAATAATAATAGTGGTAGTACTTAGCTTACGTATTTTCTATCCTGTGCTTTTTAATTTTTACTTTAATAAAAATCTCTCTCTCTCTCTCTCTCTCTCTCTCTCTCTCTCTCTCTCTCTCTCTCTCTCTCTCTCTCTGTCTGTCTGTCTTTAATAAGCCTTGTGTCCTGGGCTTTCCGCAGATTGGGGAGGGAGCTGCTCTGCAACTTAGGAAAACCCTACCCAGAGGCTTGAGGTCTACCACTGGTTCAGAGCCACATTCCCCACCTACAGGAGCTAAGTGCTGGCCACATTTCCCACCGCACCAACTTTCCTGAGGGATGGCTGTGAGGAGCTCTCTCAGGTGCCCTGGTCTGGAATAGCCTGGGGACAGGGCTCAGGCGGGATGGGGAGCAGGAGGAGCGGGAGTCCCGCGGTCCAGGGCTGGGAGGCCCCTTCTGGGCTCCGGATCTCTGCCTGGCAGGCAACTCTGAGTTAGAGCCCTTCAGTGGAAGCCCTCAGATGACAGCTTCCCCCTCGGGCTCCTCAGCCCAGCGCGTTCACCACATGTGTGACCCTGCGGTTCCTCTTCCCTGGAGAACCATTAAGACGAAAACCGCGCGTCATCAGTAGGGTGAAATCAACCTGTCTCACAAGGTCTAAACCGTGTTAGTGGGTGAGCAGGGCAGCGCTCTGAGAATATCGCTTCGCGATCCTAGGAAGGGCCAATCTCGAAGGATCAAAGAGCGAGGCGGCTGTGAACGCTTGGGGGCCAAGAGCCGGGATCCCTGCGGGAAGTTTTCTGACCCCTCCTGCTAAAAACCCAAAAGGTCAGAGGGATCGCGAGGCCCGCTTTCTAGGTCTGTATCTCTACTGAAAATGAAGAGGAGCCAGCTTCTGCCCTTCTTCTCCCTGAGCTGCTTTGGAACACCTGCGCCTCCTGCACGAGTCCTCGTGAGCCCGCGGGAGTGGCCTCGTCTGAAAACCCCCAGGGCCCCGCACCCGCGCGGGTCGCTGTGCAGCGGTGGCTCTGTGAGAAAATCTTGATTCACTCTTCAGTTGGGGGAAGAAGTGATGTGAGTTTTATCTGTTAAATACTTTATGCAACTCTGGCCCCCACCTAAGGACGTAGTGAATTCTCAGTCCAGCGACTCCAGTCCGGGATTTCCGATTGGCCCGAGGCTCCGCCTATTGATTAATAGGCGTCTCCAGTAACTCCCACCTCAGGGCTGTAAACTTGCCGGCGTTGTTGTCAACGTGATAGGAGGCAGTAGCGCTGGGGACTTCTCGAAATTTGTGACATCATCCAGTGGTGTGAAGATTACAAAGTGGGCGTAGGGAGTCGTCCGCCGGCAGAAGCTCATGCCGTCCCTCTGTGACCCTGCGGGTCTCTTCGCAGCTCGCGGGCTGAGCGGACCGGGAGGAACCGGCACCCATGGGCGCCTGACCCAGGCGTTCGCTGAGTGCGTGGAGGCGATGTGCTGCTGCTGTTTCTGTGCGGGGCGCTGGCGACCGCAGGGAAGAGCTCTGGGCTGGAAATGACGGGAAGAGATGTGACAGAAAGCTGTGGTCGCAGGGCGGGCTCCTTCCCAGGGCTCCTGCATTTGGGTCCTGGACACAGAAGAAAACGAAGACGCTGAGTAAAACTTCTCTTTACTGAGGTCCTACGGAGAGAGACGGAGGGCGTTACGTCAGGGTGACAGGACATGAGCTCCTTTAGTTTTCTGGTTTCTTTTTTCTTTCTTGCTTGCTTGCTTTCTGGCTTTCTTTCATTCTTTCTTTTTTCTTTTTTCTTTCTTTTCTTTTCTTTTCTTTTTTTTTTTTAAGGCAGGGACTCAGTGTGTAACCCAGGCTGACCCTGAACTCACTGTGTAGCCCAGGGTGGTCTTGC
>RJWM01040024.1:0-15787 GCA_004363535.1 Dasyprocta punctata
TTCGAGGACCAATATGGTTCTCACCATTTTGCTTTACTCTGATCATTATTATTTTTCTCTTTTTTTCCTTTATTTTATATTCTGTTTTTATTGATTTTGTTTTGTTTTGTTTTTGGTTCAATTCTACTACACCTGTTGGAATGGTCAGCTAATCTGAAGATAGCAAGGTATGTTATAGTAGCTATTGTACTCACATTATTGATCTTTGAAGTTCTGTACCAGTCCTACTGCTTTGTTTTGATTGACTTTATTCTGTTATGTTCTGTTGTATTTTACTATCTTTAAAACAAAAAAATTAAAAAATAATAATAATATGTAACCAATCAATAACTGCCAAATACTGTACTTCTGTACTTCTTGATTGCAAACCCCAGATAAGCCCTAGACTACTAGAGATCGAGGCCTCATACTTTGGGAATGAATCCCGATTAGGTCCATCAACATTAATAAGTCTACCTCCAAATCTTGAGTGACATTTTCCTGTTTCTGTTTGCTGCTGTGTCACAAGTGTTCCTTTTTACCATAAGACTTGATTTATTGATGACGGTCATTCTTTCTGGGGTAAGACAGAATCTCAGTGTTGCTCTCTAATGACCAGTGATGGTGAGCATTTCTTCCTGTATTTATTGGCTCTTTGTACTCCTTTTTGAAATGCCTATTCATTTCACTTACTGTTGGAGACCACTACAAAGCGGCTGTGAGCAGGATTTAAAATTAACTAACTGACTTTCTGTGTTTATCTGTAAGCCTGTCCTAGACCTAGGCCCCTTGCCTGGCAACAGGAGCTGATTCATAGTAAGTGAACCTCTATGAATCACTGGTCCTGGCTGAGGCCTGTAGTGACCTGTGAGGCCAGAGATGCCTCAAAGGGCAAGATAAGGCCACAGCCGAAGACACTTGGCTCAAGTCCAATTAAGTAGATAGAGACTGCAGCTTCAGACATCTCACACCTGCAGGCATCTCACTCCCACCATAAATGTCATCATGGAGATAAGACGGTTCTCCTAACATTGGCACAATTTACTACTTGGAGAAGTCCTTGAAGTGACTCCCAAAGTCCCGCTCATTCCCCTGCTTTCCTCAGTATCCCCTCTCTTTGTTTGTTATGGAAATAAATATGGGCCGCACAGAGAAGCTCTTTGTCTTGGCCCTCATCGTAGCTGCAGAGTCAAGAACTCTGCAGAGGGTTTTGATCCTCCTGGAGCCCTAAAATCATACCACTTGTTTAAGTTTTCATCATACACTTGTTTGCGAGATTGGGGATCTAGGCCGGGTCCCCAATAACTTACTTGTTACTGTTTGGTATTTCTGAGAAAAGTTCTTGTTATCTATTCCAGGCTGGCTTAAATTCACTATGTAGCCCATGTTGGCCTCAAACTTGCAACCATCCTCCTGCCTCAGCTTGCTTATTACTGGGATTATACACATCTACCACCATGTCTGGCTGCTATCTCAAATTCTTTTTTTATTTAAAGAAAAAAACAATAAAAATAATGATACTGAATTTCAAAACAAGATAATAGGAAATTAACAATGGTCAATATATTGCATGTTGCTATCTTCAAAGTAGTTGCTTAGATTACAAGATATAGGCATGAATAATTGATCAAACAATATAAGAACAAACTTTTTTAAAAAGAACTAAAATAAATCAGTAGTATAAACTATCTTATCTATCTTTCGTATATAGATTATAGATACAGATACAGACATGGATATGGATATGGATACGGATACAGATACAGATACGGATATTGATAGACATTTTCTTTTCCTTCTTTTTAAATCCTTTTTTATCTTTTTTGTTAAAGGATAAAACAGAACAAGACCAATCAAAACAAATCAGTGTAAGAGTTACAGGACTTTAACACATTATGAAATCAACAATAGTTACCATAATGCCTTTTGATGTCTTCAAAATAGCTGCAGATAACTTTGGATATAGCAAAAATCAAACAGAACAGAATAGAATAGAAACAATAAAAACAAAACAATGAATGAAATAAAGAATTTCAAAACAAGCCAATAGTAAATCCAAAGTTGCTACCATAATATATCTTGCTATCCTTGAAATAGCTTCTTCTGCCATCAGATTTAACATAATAAAAACAAAAGAGAATAAAACTCAACTCAAAAAAAAAATAATGGAAATGATATAGGACCTCAGAACAGGACCATAGGGAATCAACAATGGATACAACCCTCAAAAGGAGAACCCCACTACATGCCACACGCATACTGATATCCTCTGAACCTGTAATCAGACCACTGGCTCTAGACCTGCATTGTTAATGAAACATCAAAGCACTGCAGGCATCCAATTGCATTTCAGCTTGATAGCTATCATCATAGCCTGTTTCTCCAGATAAGTGTGGGTCACTTACAGGGGTGGGGGTTGGTGGGGGTTGGTGAGTGGTTGGTACTTCTTGTTTGCCAGCCCATGTTGGAAGGGGTTGGGGTCTGGCTGTTCCCAGTCCAGCGGTGGCCTGCACATGGTGCTGGTTCCAAGACTGGACTTGTTTGCTGGTGTAGCCATTGTTCTCTCTCTTTTTAAATTCTCAGTAAAGCCTGATTGAAGAACTCTGCTCTGGTTATGATTAAGCAGTCAATCCTGACTGGAGACAGGAACCTTCCCCCTCCAGCCCCCCTTTCTCTGGCCTGGCATTTTAGCATACCAGTTCTTCCTAGATGATCCTTTAAATGCTTTTTCCCATGCACCTGTTGCTTACTACCTCTTTCCTGATAGTAAATTCCATCTAGAGTCAAAGGGCTATTCCTGAATCAACACTGCATTCAGAAGGATGGAGTTCTCTGGTTAGTTGGGTTGGGTTATGTGGCCAGACCAGCAGCCGTGGAGTAGAGCTAGCCTCAAATAGCTCAAAGAGACTGAGTATGTGCCAGTAGGATGCTCAAGGAGACCTGAGGGAGGTGACCGGAGGGATGGAGTTTGCTGGGCAGAAAGCACCTGCTGCTTGCCCATTGCCTCCCACACTGGCCACTTGACAGGTGAACCCAGTTCTCCTAGTTGGACCAGAGGGTCCTTGGCTCATGTTGATCTCCGGGGAAATCTACCCAGGACACATGATCACTGGCATCTACTCCTTTCAAAAAATTGATCTTCCAGCCTCTGGGAATGAAGGGAGGTAAAATCGACCATTCCTGGTACATCACTTGCTGATTTGATCTCCTCAAGTCTGTGAATGTATCAGAAGAGGACTGTCACTACTACAAGTCTCCATCACCACCTATCCCCACTGCCATGGTCCAATACCCTCCAACCTTCTCTTTGAGGACCCTTCAACCTCAACATTAGGTGATCACTGAGGAATACAGTCTTTCTCATTCCTTGGCACAGTACTTGGCCATGCCCAGAGACACTCATGGATACAGGTGAGGGACTGTATAGAGCTGTTGAAGTAATGAGAGCACTGCATGACTATCTGTGCACATCCCTGTGAAATATTCCACCCAAAAGCATGGTTATTTCACGTGTCTGTTGCTTATACTTTTCACTCCTACCAACCCAGAGCACATGTGATGAAGGAGAGGAAGTTGAGGCTGGGCTTTGAGGTACCCTGTGATCCAGGCCTAGATTCCAGAACACCTGCATTCCTATATTCTTCATTCCACTTGTTTTGGTTACTTGTCTCATTGCTGAGGCAAAATATCCAACCCCCAAAGTTAAGGAAGGAAAGGCTTATTTAGCTCACACATCATAGAGGTTTCAGTCCATACTCAGCTGACTTCATGGCAAAGTGGCATGGCAGACGGGCAACAGTTCATAACAGTGGAAGAGAGCAAAAGCAACAATAACAAAAAGGGAGGAGTGAGTAAGCAAGCCTCATTCCCTCCCTTATATTGCATGTAGACTACCCACCCCAGGGCTGGTGAAGCACTCACACCCATAATCCCAGCATTGGACCATGAATGAATCAATCATAAACTCTAGAAACCCACCCCTATGACTGAATGAGGCTTTGGGAGGACACCTAGGTAACAAACCATAGCATCCCACCTCTGGCCTTCCAAAGACTCATATACATCCCTTTATTCAAAAGGCATTTTAGTCCATTTCTAAGAGTTGTCAAATTCCTAACAATTTTAACACTGCTGAAAAGTCCAAGTCCTGAGTCTCTGAAATCTAAGGCAAACTGTTAGCTGTGAGCCCCTGTACAAATGAAAAGTTAAATACTTCCAACATTCAATGGCACAAGATAAACATTTCCATTCCAAAAGTTACAAATGGGGATACAAATAAATGGGTCCAAAGCAAGTCCAAAATCCAATAGGGAAAACATTAAGTCCTGTAGTTCCATGTGAAACATCTGAAGCAATCTGCGGTAAGTGGTGAGCTCCAAAAACCTTGGGTAGCTCTACCCCCACAGCACTGCTGGTGGTTGTAGCTTCCATGGCTTCTCTCTTGGGCCTGCTTTGCAGGTTTCTTCAGATGATCCACATTCCTGGCTTCTCCAAATTTCTGGGGTCTCCACTGCACCTTTGGATTCACCCTCAAAGCATCACATATTGCCCTGTCATGTGCACACTTCCTGGCCTCTGAGACCTCTTTCTGAAATCTGGGTGGAAACCTTTTTAATCTCAGAACACTTGCATTCTGCATGCACTTAAATCTGTGCCATATGGATGATGTCAAGCTGGAGCTAGAGCCAGTCTTCTTTCTCTTTGATATAGGGCTCAAGTTCCTGAATCACTGAACACTCTAAACCTGATTCTGAGGAACAAATTCTCTATGCCACTGCCATTCTGGAACCTGGTAAAGCTGCTGTCATCATTCTGGAAAGTAGTGTGGCTGCTGCCATTTGGAACATGGTGCTCTGCAGACTTCCCCTCAAAGCAAAGTCTTTCACTTTTGAAGTTTTGAGGCAGCAAAGGGTGGAAAGTTGCTGTTTCTTGTGATGCCCTCAGACCATCTTTATATGCTCCTGCACCTTTTCAGTAATCAAGACATTGTCTGCTCTATCTTTGCAGTACGCAGCTTTACTGAAACTTCCTTTCTGATCAAACTCACATTTTAAATCATGGTGCTAAGCTCTCTGCTCTTGATTCTCAACATAAATCTGGCTAAAAGTCCCCAACAGTAGCCGTGCCACCACTTCAACATTAAGCTGCCTTGAAATTTCTTTTACCAAATTAATTAGTCGACCACCCATAATCTCAGTCTCAGGCAAAATCTCTGGACATGAGCAAAATGCAGACAAACTCTCTGCCAAGCCATAACATATATTATCTGGAATCCAACAACCAATATGGTCCTTCCCAGCAGAAGTCTCCTGAGCCTGGTCTTTACTGTTGGGATTTCTATCAGCCTTCTGGTCTTCTGAGCTCTGACCAGAATCTCCCATACAGAACAACCTAAAATGTTCCAGTACTACTCTTTCAGGCAACATCTCCAAACCTTTCCAAATTCTTCCAACAAGCCATTTCCAAAGACTCTTGAACCACATGATCAGGTATAGTCACAGCAACAACCTATTTCTCTGGTACCAAATTCTGTCATAGTTACTTTTCTCATTGCTGAGACAAAATATCTTACACCCAAAATTAAGGAAGAAATGGTTTATTTAGCTCACAATTCATACTCAGCTGACTCCAAGGCAGCATGGCGTGGCAGAGGGGCAATAGTTCATGGTGGCAGAAGACAGCAAAATAACAAGAGCAAAAATGCAGGAAAGAGAGAGCAAGCCTCTTTCCCTCCTATGTTGTATGCAGACTACCCACCCCAGGGCTGGTGTAGCACTTGCACCCATAATCCCAGCATTGGACCATGAATCAATCACAAACTGTAGAAGCCCACCCCCATGACTGCATGAGGCCTTGAGGGGACATCTAGACACAAACTGCAGCACCACTTTAGCAGAGGCAACTCAGTTTCTTCATCAGTAAAATGGAAGAAACAACTCCACATTGGCAGAGAGAAGCAACACTCGAGCCTTCAGATGACTGGTGCTGTGTCACAAGGTGTCTCAGTACTCAGTGGCTAAAACAGCACCTGTTATATTAAAGCAGAACTTGGAGAGAAACTTTGCCTTTCTCTCCCTCTGATAACCCCTCACTCAGGAATGTGGACTTGTGCTTTCTTGCAACAGTCTTGTGCTTTACTAGTGAGAGACTTCAGACAGTTTTCTCATGGGAATCTCCTCCCTTACAGGGGCAATACTAACAACCTGAAATGCACAGGATGTGTTTTCTTTCAAGGTTAAGATAGGGTTAATTAATGGAATGACTAACTTCCTTTATTTTGCTTCTGTATCTCTACTTGCTTGACCTCACAAATTGTATAAAAGGGAACCTTTTCTTGGTTCTGGGCCCAGTCTAATTTTGAGCATTTCTAGTAGCTGGGATGGTTCACCATTAAAATCCTCCTGAAAAATCCCTCTTGGTCTCTCCAGTTTCTTGGAAATTCTGTGACTTGGGTCAGATCAAGTAGCAAGAGTTTATGTCTGTCCTGCTCAGAGTCAGAAGCAGCCCCTGGAAGGCTGTGTCGGGTGTCACTCTTTTCCATGATCTAAGGCCTTTGCAGGGATTGTCAGCCAGAACATCTCTATAGTTCTCCTTCTGTGGCCAGGGCCACCTCACAACTTCGTGGGCATCCACTAAGGGTGAGAATCTACAGGAAAACAGTCAGGTAGAGGGCACCCCAAATCTCACAGGATCAAGTTCTCTGTGCTCTGTTCCTAGAGGCAGCTACAGAGTCACCAAGTTCACTGGGTTTGTGAACAGATAATTCCCTTCATGGAGCAGGTAAAAGTACCAAAGGAGGATGGGGCATGAACAATATGGTTCTGGCCATTTTTGGAACGTAGAACTGGTCACAGGAGGGAGGATGAAAAAGAGCCACTCAGGGTTCCTTAGGTGGTAGCCGTAATTGTCACTCCTACTGTTAAGAGACCCAGCACTCTTTATGCCAAAATATTCTTTAAAAAGCCTGTGACAGTGGAAGCTCCAGCATGAAGGGGTATTATTTCCACTGGGGCTGCCAGTAAATTGTCCCAGAAACACACTGGGATTTTTCCCCAGTCACCAGCATATCAGTGCCCAGTCCACACCAGCTAGGCCTCAGACACAGCTGCCTCTATTTTTAGCAGCACTGTCTGTCCCTGTGCTTTTCCTCCTGGCCTCAGTTTTCCTTCTGACAATGCAATTCTCCTTTTTTCAGAGGCCAAAGAGACCAGGGAGGAGGATGAGCACACTCTTTTCTGTGTCCAGCCTTGGCCACTGACCATGTCCATCCTCTCTCAGGCCTAGGAATCTGTCTGTCTATAGCCTGCCACTGCCACTGCCAATCACTGTGGATGTGAAGAATGAACCTGCTGGACTGGAGGGCAGAGGTATAGGAACTTGAAATCCTGTGAAGGCCTAAAAGTTGCAATCTGCTTAAAAGTAAAATTTTTACTTATGACTTGTCTTCTATTTCTTCTATCCTGAGCCCTCAGAGACGTGGAACACCAGCCAACCACTGTGGTCCCCAATGCAAAGTAGAGACTCTCTTAGTAGGGCAAGGGAATTGTAGCCACACTCCACATAGCCCTGGATCAGTGGGGATAATAAATGCATTGGTTTTGGACTAATGTTTCTTCCATGTTTTCCTGGAACATGGCAATACTACAATTCTCATTCTCATGTGGGCAGGAGTGAGAGGAAGGATAATTGCATGGAATTGCCCAGTCAGGGACCCCACTGGGAGTCAAGGATGAACCATAAACACTACATCAGACACCATAGCCCAGCTTGGCTTTGGTTCATCCCATGCCATCTTCATACTTGCTGTCTTGAAAGCAGGCTGAAATCTCCAACCCTCCAGCTTCTCCCCCGTTCGCAGAAGAACTGCAGAGTTCAAAGCTAAATTCACACAAGCTTCCATGCTGTATCAAGTGGGCAGCCTCTGTGGTCTAGGGCACCTCTCTGAACCTGGGACTGTCCCACAGGGGCAGGGGATGGACTGTAGCAGCATGGAAGGATGGTGATGGGAAGGGCAGACCAAGGACCTGCCCTGGTGGTCTATGGCCAGCAACACTTTCCTCATCATCCTCTCTGAAAATCCCATCTCATGTAGAACCTGCTCCCACCTGCCTGGTATTCCCCAGTGCCCTGGGCACAGGCATGTGGCTGGGTGTCCTCATCCATCTGCAGCCACAAACATCGATGTCTGTTCTTTGCTCCTGTTTGCCTTTCTTTCCTTTCCTTGATTTTCCCTGCTCCAAGTTCTCAGGCCTGAGACTTCAGGAGTCTGAGTGACGAGAGTGAGATGATGACAAATCTTGTCTACTGAGTCACTACACTCCAGCAGTACCAATCTTGCCTCCAGGTGGGTGGCAGGAAGCCCCTGGGCATTTGCTGCCCTGTGCATCTGGCTCACCTATGTTGCCCTAGAGCCACTACTGGAGGGCCTGGAAGGTCACTCAGAGAAGACATCCACGTGGGCACAACACAAGGAGAGGGCAAGAGGTGAGGACCTGGGAGAGGAATTGCAACCACTCTAGGGCTTTGTTGTCCTCTCTGGCTCCCAGGTGGCAGCCCTTGAGAGGCATCACACCTGCAGTCTGGGAAGGAACATATGAACAATAGCAGCAATATTTCTAAGATCGTGTATCACGTACCATGTGCCAGGTGGTACTGGCAGCATTACAGGCTTGATACTTCAGGCATCACTGTAGCTGGCTACAGAAGTACACTTGGCATCAACCGTATTTCTCAGATGGGAGCAGAGGCCCCAGATAGCTGAATGTGCTTTCCAAAGGGTGGAGTCTTTGAGGGAGCAGCATCTCCTGGGAGGCGTCTCCTTCTACTGCAGCCTTATTTACATGGTCTGGGCACACAGTGTGCACAAACTTGGTGAGAATCCTGGGCCTCAAGCTCTAGGAGGAGAATACAGTCTACAAATATATAGGCAAGTAAATAAAAAAAAGTCCAGGTAAAGATAAGCCTAATGAAGACATTAAGGCAGGAGGCTAGAGGAGGAGGAGGGCCTGGGTTTCGTAGCTCAGAGGAGGCTTCCAAATATAGAGCAAATACGCCACAGAAAGATGTGGGGAGGGTGTTCCTGGCAGAAGAAATGGAAAACGCAAATGTCCAGCAGTTGTAATGTGCTTATCGTGTTCAGGAGCCAGAGTGTAGGACAGTGTAGCTAGAGTGGAGAGAGCAGGAGTGATACAGCTCCAGAAGGAGATGGGAAGGGACTGAAGTCCAATCTTGGTGGGCAGTGGTAGGAGGACATGCCTGGAGGTCTCATCTGAGTGGTGGCTCTGCAGGTGTAGGCAGGCAAGGGTCATCTAAGGAGGAGAAAGAACAGGGCTGTCAGGCTGAATTCAACTTCCCTTCTCCACTTGACTTAAGCAGGTCCCCTCTGCCTCTGTTTCTGTCATTCTTTGTCTCAGTCTTTCATGCTTCCCCAGAAAGTAGAGATTAAAATCCTTCTTCTTTCAGAGAATGAAGCTCAGGCTTGAGTCTAGCCCTTGGGAATGATAGGAACACATTCTCCTCCTCTCTCACCTTGACACAGAACAGAGGAAGGGGACAGTCCTGAGAATCATAGTGCTCAGTTTTCTGCCCTGTCTGTTACTCACAGTGTGAGATAGAGCTGCTCTCTGCCTTTGTTTAGGTCCTCCTTTCTCCTCTATTTGAAGAGATTGTGGCCTGGCACTGCTATGTCCCATCTGTTTGTCATCAAGCTCATTCCTTCACCTCCCTCTACCTCACCCATGAGATGCAGATGTCCAGCTCTGGGTTATATCCTGAAAGGATGAATTGAGGTTGTAACACTTGCTTTTTATCCCACCAGTTCTGCTCAGAGTGCCCTTAGTACTGTCCATACAAATCCCTCCTGAGGTTCCTCTGGTGTTCAGGTTGGCCTGGTTCAGTGGTCAGTTCAGGGGATGACATCTATTTACCTCTTAGAGGCTTGATCTGCTGTGGGGGTTGAGACAGGCCTCAACCTCCCCTACTCCAGATGGACCCAGGCTGCTCCTGTTCCTCCTGCCAGCTCCTCTGAACACCTCTGCAGTAGACCAAGCTCTACTCTCCAGAAAGATTTCCTCCAAGGTCAGAAATGGTCTCTGGGGCCTGGAGGATGAGGAGGGCAAAGCCTTTAGCAGAGCCTGGAGAGAGGAGCACATGGACAGGAATGAGAGAAAATCTCAGTTCAGCCAGCAACTTCCAGGAGGATTCATAAAACGATCAAAAAATCCATTAAGGTGGATCTTTTCCTAGGAATTCAAGAATGTTTCAACATACCCAAATCTTCAAATGCAGTGCATCACATGAGCAGAAACAAGGTAAAACCCACATCATTTCAATAGAGGCACAAAAAGCCTTTGACAAAATCCAACATCCCTTCAGACAAGGATCTTATTTCCATCTGATAAAAGCCATTCATGGAAAACCTACTGCCAAAATCATATTAAAGGGGGAAAATGGAAAGCTTTTCCTTTGAAATCAGAAACATGACAAGAATGTCTACTATCACCACCCCTGTTCAGCATTATACTTGAGACAAGAGCAACAGCAATTAATTAAGAAAAAACAAATAAAAGAGAGATGCATAGGAAAGGAAAAAAATCAAATTATCATTGTTTGCAAATGACATGATCCTCTACAAAGAAGACTTCCCAAATCTAATGTTTTTGCAAATAATAACCACATTCAGTACTATAGGAAGTTACAAAATCAATATATAAAAATCAATAGCGTTATTGTACACTGATAATAAACCCACTGAGAAAGAAATTAGGGAAACTACCTTTCACAATAATACAAAGAAAAATTAAATACTTAGAAATTAACCTAATTAAGAAAATTAATGATCTCTGCAATGAAATCTACAGAACTCTGAAAAAGGAAATCAAAGATAACATCAGAAAATGGAAATATACCTCCTATTCCTGAATCAAAAGAACAGATATAATTAAAATGGTCATACTTCCAAAATTGATATTCAGCTTTAACACAATCTCAATCAAATTTTCAATAGCATTATTAACAGCAGTAGTGATATCATATCCTAAAATTCAGAATAGCAAAAGCAGTCCTAGGTAGAAAAAGCAATTTGGGAGTCATCACAATCCTGGATTCTAAGATATATTGCAAATCTACCATGATAAAAACAAGATGGTACTGCACAAAAAAAGATACTAGGATCAATGGAACAAAACAGAAGATGTAAAAAGAACCCCAAGCATATTTAACAACTTGATTTTTGACAAAGGGTCCAAAACCATATACTGGAGGAAAGATATGCTCTTTAACAAACATTGTTGAGAAAACTGGCTCTCTACATGCAGGCAATTGAATCAAGACCCATATCTCTCATGTGCTAAACTAAAATCAAAATGGATCAATAACTAAATTTTACAAGAAAACTCTTAAGCCAAAAAATAGGTAAATACAAAATAGCTAAAATTCAAAGTTCTAGGCATAGCCAAGGACTTGTTGAACAGAACCCTAGTTGCACAGGAAATAGTTCTCAGAGTAAAGAAATGTGATAGGGATCACAATCCAGTGGCAACTCTAAGCCAGGAGGTTTAACGTAATAGAATGCGTGCATTTCTGGGGCAGAAGTCCTTCCCCAGGCATGACAGGAAGTATGAGAACCTGGAACAATGAGCAACTTTGAGTCCACACCTCCCTTTTCTGTCCTTTGCTAACCAGCAAGTGACTGAATCTCTGTTCCTCAGTTTATTCCCCTATAAAATGACCACTTCTTTATTGGGCTGAGTGAGGAGTAAACTGTGCCTGGCACATAGGGACTCAGGATGAAATGATCTATCAGCTCTGCCACCTTCCTCCCTCCCGCTCACCCTTTCCTCCCTCCTTCATTCCTTTAGCTAACTATTGAGCTAACAATTGAGTACCTGCATCTTGCCAGATGCTTTCCTGGTTACTGGGGCTGTGGATGATGCAGGTTGAGCTCGCTGCATGGTTCAGTGGGAAAGAAAAGAGGATGAATGAGAGAGGCTGACTAGGAAGGGATAAACTTTTAGGTAATCACCTTTATTTGTGTCACAAAAATGTTGGAAAGAAAAATTTTAAATTTACTAAAATTAAAAGACTTGGAGAGGAGTGTGATATTTAGTTAAGTTATCAGAGAATACATCTCACAAGAGGTGACCTTTGAACTGGGACTTACAGCTATACAGAGCTCTAGGGACAAAGCATTCCATGCAGAGGGGACAGTAGGTGCAAAGGCCCTGAGACCAGAGGAAGCTTAGCTTAAAGGTCAATTGAGGATTGTGTAGCTGGAGGGCCAGGGAGCAAACGGCAGTTGATAGGTTTGGAAAGGGCATAGAGGCCAGCAATAGAGGATCTGGGCATAACATATATAATATGGATTTATCTCACAATGGGTAAACATCTATTTTTTCCAGCCCTGATATTCAGCAAGCCACCGTCTCAGCCCTGTGTTCTAATGGTTCTGGCCTCCTACCTCTGCCTCTGTGTTTGCCAGCATCTATTTGTTTGCCAGTATCTGTGTTTTCCAGCATTAGTCACCCGATATGTTCCAAGGAAGCACAGCCTCAGTCAACGGCTGCTCTCACCTGTTGTTGGAGTAATAGTAGCAAGGGCTTCTGGTTCTTTGGAGCCAGAAGCGTGGTTCTAGAGATAATGAAAGTATCAGCAAATGTTTACTAAGACAGTGTGTGACACATGGAGTATTATGTGGTTAAAGAGGTGTCCTAGAAATGCCATTTCAAAGGAAAAACAGGAATATGGTTACACAGTTCTCCCACAGCACAGTAGAGATAGCCCCGTCATTTTGCTCAATCACTGGGAAAGACTTACTTCCTTTAGAAAATACAGTTTAAGCAGGATACTGTCCTACAGATGATAATCTAATCTGTAGCCCAATTTGGAAAACAACCATAGTGCTATCCAAACCCTAAAAGCCTCAAAAGAAAAGGCTCAAATATCCCTTTAGAGAGTCCAATACTTAGAATATGTTCCAGATCTAGACTATATGTGATCTCAGGCCCCCTGCTGCCAAATAACAGCTTTTGCTGAATCTAGATACATAAATTTATACTAATGTCAAAGCCTACAATAACCCTGGCAAGCCCAGGCCTCCTCTTTCCTTAGAAACTGTATAGATGAAAGGGATACACCCTGGAGAAGACTGTTGTTATGGCTTGTATCTAGATGTTTCTGAAAAGCTTCATGAGGTGATAGGTGTGATTTTTCTGAGGTGGCTAGATCTAGGATGTTTGATGGTGAGATTAAGGATGTGATAACGGAATTAAGGGTCTGTGATTACTAAATTTGTCCACTGATTGGGTGTGGATAATGGGAAGTTTCACCCTGGATGTGAGTGGTGCTGCCCAAACGTGAATAACTTGAAAGGGTTAAGAAGGAGAGGCAGGCTTGCTGCTTTCTGTCTTTTCCCTTTCTCCACACCATAGACTGATTCTCCTCTGCAGTTAACTTCTGCCATGCCATCCTGCCTTAGAGCCAGCCAACTATGGATTGAAACTTATACAAACTCTGAGCTGAAATAAATCTTTTTCCTTTAACTTGTGGTTGTTGAGTGTTTTGTCTCAGCAATGAGAAAGATAACTAAGACAATTATCAATTAGATTTTGCCCACATACTACAATGTGGGGAATTTAGACAAATTTTGTTCCTGACATCCTTACTGGTTGCACTGAGGCCTTCGCCTCTCTTCCCTTCCAAAGAAAAATCTATAGAGATAGTCAAAGAGTTCCTTAAAGAAATCACTCCCTGGCTTGAACTACTCCAGTACCTTCAGAGTGACAGTTGGCCCTTTTTTCTTCTCAAACACCAAAGTGAGGCAAAGTCTTTAGGAACAAAATACAATCTCCATTCTGCATGGAAACCTCAGTGCTCTTGAAAGGTTGAAAGTACCAACCACATTCTAAAGCAAACACTGCCAAAACTGCTTAGAGACTTCTGAGTCATGGCTCTGATTACTGCCAGTAACCTTCATGAGAACTCAAACACCTGCAAACTTGGTGAACTATGAATTCATTTGATAAGCTATATTGGAGGCCTTCTCTATCTTTTGGTATAGTAGTAAACCCAGAGACTACAAGACTATCTTGGTACATATCTTATTAATCTGAGCCAACAACAAGCTTCTTGAGGAGCCTGGATTGGGCTAGGATCCGTCTCTTCAGCACTACTCCTCCTCCCAGGCAAAACTCTATCTTGTCCCCACTTGATCACCCTAAGTCCTCTCTGCAGAACATTCCTGTGGAAAGTATCTTATATGGTTTAGATTCTGCTACTCCGAATTCATCAGCATCATGAAGTTTGTAAAACCTTCTTGATGCCCAGGAAGCATTTGGAAGTTTCTTCCCCTCTATTAAAAAAGTTGACATCTTACAAAAAAAAAAAATAGAGCATATCAGAGACACAAATATTTGCCAAAGAAAAGCTGGTGGCTTGGCCAGGCAAGGAGGGCTCCAGCTGTGCTGGCGGAGCTGGGGAGTGTGGGGGTGAGGTCAGTCTGCAGTAGTGGGAATCCCCATTTGCCAGATAAAGTCAGTGTGAGGGTCACTGACTTGGGACAGAGGTGGTGATTTTTCATCACCTGAGTCATTAACTCAGTCTGTGACCTCCTCTGTCCCCACAATGTACTGGGTCTTCTGGGCAGGAGACATGATTCTCCTGCCAAGTCCTGCTCCTACTTGGTGAGCTGCCTGAAAAATTCTATAGGAGTGCCTTCCTAGGGTCCCAGAGCAGGGCAGAAGAGCCCCTGGAAGGTAAAATGGCAGGTAGTGAGAACCAACCTGTAGATTAGCTTGATCTCAGCTTCAGCCCTGTAACATCCTCCCTGCCTGTGGAGCAGGGGTCACAGTGAAGTGAAACCACCTTTCACATGTCAGGGTTGGGTGCTGATGAGTGAACAGCCTCCCCTGGCTCCTGAACCCCATCCAATGTCCTTCATCCTATTCCAGAGAGACCCCATCATTTCCCCTCAGCTGGGATATGCTGAACAGGGCAATCACAAAGATAAAGCCCAGCATGTGGTTCCCACTTCAATCTTGGTAAGTTCCTTCCCTTTTCAGAACTGAAAAAGATGTCCTTGGGTGGGCACCTGTCTGTTTGACCCTTGTTCTGGTGAATGACTTTATCTACAAGGGAGCACAGGACCCTAGTTCTAGGGCTATAGGGCCTGGGAGTTCCTGAGGCTCCTGAAGGGCTGGGTTGCCCCACCCATGTGCCTACAGGGGCTTCAGAAGAACATGGGCCATTGCCCTCACCATTGCCTGTATAGGCTGAAGGCTGCCCCACTGAACCTTTCTCTGTGGTTCTTCAGGGGTAGTGACAGTGTGCCTGTGGCAGACAGTTCATTAATTTTTGGAACTGCTTTTATTTTGGTCTCAATTTCATTGATTTCTGTTCTGTTTTTCATAATTTCCTTCCTTATACTAGCTTTGGGTTTGTATTGTCATTTTTCTAGGACTTTTATATGCATCATTAGGTTGTTTATTTGATCATATTCTCTTTTTACAATGTGAGCATTCACAGCTATAAACTATTCCTTTAGCACAGATTTCATTTGTACCCCATAAGTTCTGGAGTGTTGTGTTGGGATTATCATTTAGTTCTATAAAATGTCTTATTTTTCCTTGATTTCTTGTGTAACTCATTGATTACTAAAGAATATATTGTTTATTTTCCATGCATTTGCTTAATTTCTGTTTTCTTTTGCCACTGATTTCTAGTTTCATTGTGCTATATTCTGATAATGTGTATGGCATAATTTTATTTATTTTGTATTTACTGCAGCTTGTTTTACTGGGTAGAATGTGGTCTA
>RJWM01040025.1:0-15753 GCA_004363535.1 Dasyprocta punctata
AGCCCTACCTGGGCAACTCTGCGACACCTCATCTCAAACAAACAACTGGGCGGGGGGGGGGGGGGGATGCTAGTAAGTGTAAAGGAACTGGGTTCAATCCCTGGTGCCATAAAAAATAAGTATAAATAAGTAAGTGGCTGGTCCGTTAATAGTTTAGTGATGTCTTATTCTTTTCACATCACTTTGACCAGGAAGGCTAAACGGCTAAAATCAACTTAAGCAGAGGTATTTTTTAGGGACAAGTTAAAAAGACATGAGGTTTCACTTCACAAAAGAGTTCTAGCTAGCCGGGTGTGGTGGCGCACGCCTTTAATCCCAGCACTCAGGAGGCTGAGGTAGGTGGAGCATTGTGAGTTCAAGGTCTGGCTTGGGCTACAACACAAGCGCAAGGCTGGCCTGAGTTACATAGTGCGACCCTGCCTCAAAAAACCAGGGCCGGGAGTTTGGCTCAATGGCTTAAGCGCCTGTCTGTCAGGCGCGAGGTTGTGAATTGGATCCCTGGTGCCACAAAACAAAAAGTCATAGCTGTTTTAAAATTCAAGGAAAAAGTAACCCCTTGAAAGGGATAAACACCTTGCTCCTCTGTGAGAGCCTAGTAAAGGTCTAGTGAAGGTGCCAGCATCATCACAAGTAGATCTCCTCTTATAAACACAGCACCAGACACGAGTCACACTGATGGCAACTGGCAAGGGGCTACTCTGTGTTGTTTTGCTTTCCTTTCCTTGCTCACCTAAGCTCCTAACTGTTCTTTATTTCCCTCCACAGTGCCACCTACTCCTTACTCCACATGCTGTAGAGAGCCAGTTTTTTCACTTGTTTGACCCAACTAATTCTCATTTGCATATGCAGGAACTATACCGACATCCACAGTGACATGTGAGGATGTCATGACAAAGTCAAACTGCTATGAACGTCACTAAATGTCTGTTGCTCTTCATTTTTGTACGTGTCACATCATGGACTGATAAACAGCCTTTTCCACTGGCACTAGTTCACATTTTTAGTATCCCTACTTTACAGGAAAATTGAATTTGAGCCTCCAGAATCGTAGCAACCATCTAAGATGGTGCTTATAGGTAACACTTGCAAATACCCACAGGTGGGCTAAATACCAAACACTGCTGACATCTACAGAGTCCATCCCAAGCACTTTACAGTGGATATGAACTAACTCGGGCCTAGAGATGTGGTATAGTACATGCTTAGTATGTGTGATGTCCTATTCTGATTCTCAGAACCACTACCATATTAATAATAAACAGAGTATTAACAATTCAACAGATAATGCCTTTTGTTTTCTCCATGTAGGCAACATAAGCCTACTATTCAGAAATACAGTGGTAAGTACCAAAGGAACCAGCCAAGAGTTTTAAATGATTGAAAGGTGAAGACTAAGGAACAAAGGAACCTATTTCAACACTCAATAACTTCCATAAAAAATAAAAAAGGATAACGGCTGGGGATGTGGCTAAGTGGCAGAGTGCAAGGCTCAATTCCTAGCATTCTCAGTCAAACATACTAATATACTTTACACAGTTGCTAAGCTTCTAATATGAATGTCACAATTACTTGGTACCTGACATTTCCTTGCTTACCTGTCACCTGTCCCATTGTCTAGAAGAGCCACAGCATTTTGAGGGTTCCAGTTTCCCAAAGTATCACAGCTTCCACATATTGCAAAAACTTCTCCTAAAGAAACAGAACAATTAAGTCTTTTCCTAAGTAGGATAGTTTCAATTTTAGTTTTAGGAAATAAGAAAGAGCAGTTGTGCTAGTTCAACCAAACATGGAATGTCCCTTAGCTGAGGTGCATGAGCCTCGATGGAGACAGCATGGGGCACAACACAGGGACCACACCTGGGCCTCCAACAAGCCCCAGTCCCTGCCATCAAGACAGCTTCCAATTTAGAGAGGCAACAGCTAAATTCCTAGAGGTACTCTAGAGAAATACTAACCGGTATTTTCCAAGAATTCTAACAACGGCTATTAACAAACTAAAGATAAAAAAATTATCAAAGCTGGGAGTGGTGGCATGATTCTGGGGGGTTGAAGCAAGAAGGAGCAAAAATTTGAGCCCAGTCTAAACAACTTAGCAGATCCTCTCTCAAAATCAAAATAAAGTATAGCCTGGGAGTATAGCTCAGTGAGAAGGCCCTGGATCAAATCCCTAGCACTACAATAAACAGCAGCAATGTGATTAAAAACGCCTCAAAACAGACTTATGTGGTTAAAAATCAAGCACTCCTTACTAAAATAATGAGTATAGTTTCATCTGAACATTTCTTACCAACAGACTTTTTTTTTTTGGTCTTTTTGAGACAGGGTCTCACTATGTGGCTCAGGGTGGCCCTGAACTCACAGCGATCCTCGTGCCTCAGTGTCCCAAGTGCTGGGATTACAGCCGTGTGTTACCACGCCCGGCTTACCAGCAGATTTTAAAAGTCAACATACGGTTACTGCCTGTACTTTCTGAATTTTGTGTATTTAGCAAAAACCCACAATTTCTAGGATGTAAGTATGCAGAAGTTTTTTTGCTGTGTATCAACACATTCTGAATATAATTAAAATTCATAAAGAAATGAGCACAAATGCCAATCTGTCTCAAGGCAAACTTGTACTCTTTTCTCAGAAAGGACTATGCACCCCAAATGAAAAAATGAAGTTTAGGGGAATCAGTGGTTCACTTTGCTCCTATGGGTGTTTGTCCTGATTCCTTGGGAATATGAATTCTGGACTTGTTTTTTGTTTGTCTGTTTTTGAGACAGGGTTTCACTATGTAGTTCAGGCTGGCCTTGAAGTCACTATGTAGCTCAGGGTAGCCTTGAACTCAAGGCAATCCTCCTGCCTCAGTCTCCCAAGTGGTGGCATTATAGGTATGCACCACCTCCCCAGCAATGGAATATGGATTCTGAGAAAATAAAACTTTCTATTGGAATAAAGACCTCTCGGTTTAGTTGGTCTCACTTTTTTAAAAGGCTCTAAAGAGTTGCTGGTTATGGTGGTACACCCCTGGATTCCCATCACTCTGACAGCGTGAACAGGAGGGTCATGGTTTTGAGTCCAGTATGGGCAATTCCTTGACTCAGTGAGATTCTGTCTCAGAATTTAAAAATAAAAGTTACTTAACAAGGTCCTGCAAAAAATAAAAAAATAAACAGAATGGCAATACAGCTCATTGTGAAAGTCCTAGGCACAATCTCCAGTAACACAGACACACAGAACCAAACTAAACCACAACAGAAACTCAAACTCAGAAAGGAGAAGGAGGGGGTGAAAAAGAGCCAGGACCTGGCATGTACTTGTACCAGCTCCCTGTGATGAGCGTGGTTACTGTGTGCTGCAGGACATACTAATAAAAATAAAAATTGGAAAAGGAAAAAATAAACCAAGCCCACTCTAATAACAATTCTGTATTTAAAATAACTCAGAAAGAAAAATGCTCACTTCATTTAAAAAATCATGGCAACATAAAGCTTTACCTGGTAAGAGAACTCCTCTTATTTCAAAGGTAACCTGAGACAGCGTCATTCTGATGGATTTATCTTAGAATTCTTGCTGCGAAGAAAAAGGAAGTTGTCATTTAAGAGCACACACAAAAGACACTAGCATCAGATGGCTACCACCAAGAAACCATATTAAACCAGTAACTGTGTATTTTTTAAAACAGTACAGTACTTACAAAAAGAAAACAGTATTTAATGTCTATGCAGCTTTATGTTGGATGTGATATTTTTTTAAAATGAGGAGAGAATAAATAAAAATGAAGAGGCGCCTGGCATGTGTGCACCTGTAATTCCAGTGCTCAGGAAGCTGAGGCAGAAGAACCTTCACGAATTTGAGGACAGCTTGGGCTATAATAGTGAGTGAGGTCAAGGCCAGCCTGGACTACACAGTGCTACCCTGTCTCAAAAAACAAGCATATAAAGAAAAAAAATTTTTTGGTCCTTTTGAGACAGGGTCTCGCTATGCAGTTCAGGCTGGCCCTGAGTCCACTTTGCAACCCACGCTGGTCTTGGAACTCACCACAATTCCCCTGCCTCAGCCTCCTGAGTGCTGGGATTACATGTGTGTGCCACCATGCCCAGCAAAGAAAATTTTAAAAATTAAAAAAAATAAAATAAAATTGAGAGCCGGGCGTGGTGGCGCACGCCTTTAATCCCAGCACTTGGGAGGCTGAGGTAGACGGAGCACTGTGAGTTCGAGGCTGGCTTGGGCTACAACACGAGCACAAGGCCGGCCTGAGCTACACAGTGCGACCCTGCCTCAAAAAACCAGGGCTGGGAGTTTGGCTCAGTGCCTTAAGCGCCTGCCCTGGCAGAAGCGAGGTTGTGAGTTCAATCCCCGGTGCCGAAAAAAAAAAAAAGAAACAAAAAAATAAAATTGAGGAAAGCTGAGTGTGGTGGTACACACTTGTAATCCCAACACTTGGAAGTATGAGGCAGAAGAACTGCTATGAAGCCAGCCTGTCTCAAAGAAAAAAATAAAAAACAAAAAAAGCCAGGTATGGTGGCTCACACCTGTAATCCCAGCAATTGAGAGACTGAGGAGCCGATGGTCCATGGCCAGCCCGCATCAGACCCTGTCTCAAAAAAAAAAAAAAAAAAAGTCAAAAGAGTCTTTTGTCACATACATTATCTTATGGTAAGCAGCTGCTTAGAATTCAACCTGTCTTTCCTGAGCAGGCTCCGGTTAGGGAAGAAAAGAAAAAGAAACAACACTTAACTCAGAAGATTTCTGGCTGGGGATATAACTCAGCAGCACAATACCTGCCTGGCAAGCACAAGCTCCTGAGTTAGATTCCCAAAATATTTCTTACTTTAGTAACAAGGAAACAACCAAACAAGCACCACTTAACTAAAACAAATTAGTTATGATTTGCAACAACTTTAAGAATCTGGTTTTAAAATATAATGTAACTAATCCTTAAAAACCCTGGCCCCCAGCTCAGTGTGGTGGAATCTGTCTGAAATCCCTGCATTTGGGAGGCTAAGGCAGGAGGATGGTCTGAGTTTGAAGTCAGCCCTGCTTACAAAATGAATTCTATATCAGCCTGAACTGCATAGTGGAACTCTGTCTCAAAAAGACCAAAAACAAAAATAAAACCCTCCTCCCAAATCAGTCTCTTTAGGTTTTCTCTTTTTTTTTACCATAGGACCATCATTACATAAATTCTGGAAGCTTCACACTTAAAGTCTCAACTATGATCTAATACCAAATCCTACTGATTATATCTAATTCATATTGTACCCACGTGTCTTGGTTACATTTCTCTCGTTGCTGAGACAAAATACCCAATGCCAAAACCAAGGAAGGAAAGGTTTATTTAGCTCACAGTCTGTGGAGGCTTCAGTCCATAATCTGCTAGCTCTAAGGCAGGGTGGTGCAGCAAAGGGGCAACAGTTCAAGGCAGCAGAAGACAGCAAATTCAACAACAGCAAAAAGGGAAGAGACAAAAGAAGACTCTTTCTGTCTCTTATATTGTATGTAGGCTACCCACTTTAGGGTGGATGTAGCACTCACATCCATAATCCCAGCACTGGATTATGAATCACAGGCTGTAGCAGCCTGTCTTCATGACTGCATGAGGCTCTGGGGAAACATCCAGGCACAAACCATAACACTATGCCATTGCTTCCTAGTCGGGTATAGTGGTGCATGCGTGTGATCCCAGCACAGGGAGGCTGAGACAGGAGGACTGCTGCAAGTGCAAGGCCTGACTGAACTACATAATGAGACCCTGTCTCAAAAAACAAAACCATGTCTACTACCTCTATTTTAGCTTCCAAGTCTCTTATCAATAATACATTTTATATCAACTGGAATATCCTTCCTCAAGTCCCTGGCTTGGAATCGGTTTTCTTATTTATAGAAATCCAGGGCTGTGGATATAGATCAGTGGCACAGCACCTGCCTGGCAAGCATGAGGTCCTGAGTTCCATTTCCAGTGCTCCCCACACACACAAAAGAAAGAAAAACAGAAAAAGACAAAAAGAAATCTAAACTTCTAAGTCTTCTAGGTTCTTCACTTCTTTATTCACATATGCCACCTAGCAAACTGTTTCTTTTCCTCCCTTTCTCAGCCAAACAATCTGCTTACCACCCCCTAACTTAAATAACTGAAGACAGGGACTAGCTTTAAATACACAGGCACATATTTAGACAAACACACACACACACACACACACACACACACTCCAAGACCCTTACATAATTCAAGGAAAGAACTATATATGCTCTACCCAAGGATACATTGTATTATGCATAAATTCTAACACTTCTAAAGACTTCTGCATACCAATCCAAAGTTCCTGAAGGAATTTCAATCATGTCTCTATTCTGCATCATTTCCATTAACTCAGCTACATTCTTTTTGCATTATAAAACATCACTAAAGTACCTAGCATGACTCTTCATTCTTCTGATCTCCTTTGCTCCCCTGTCCTCCCACTGAAAACATGTGGAATTCTGCCCAATTGTCATCTGGGAAAGACTGCTACTCAAGTGAAGGGAGTTCCCCATCAGCAGTTCTCAGGGAAGGCAGTTTCACCCCCCAGGGGTATCTGGTAATGTTGGGTGTTTTTTCTTGTCACAATAGGGAGAGGTGCACCTGGCTTCTAGTGCGTAGAGGCTAGAAGTGCTTTTATACCCCACAATTCATACAATAGCCTTTCAAAAATAACTGTCTCCAAACATCAACAGGGCTGAGGTAAGCTGAGTGTGTTGGCGCAAGCCTCTGATCCCAGCACTCAGGAGGCTGGGGCAGGAGCATCACTGTGAGTTCAATAACAAGATCCTGGGGGAAGAGGGAAGTGAGGTTCAGAATATGCACAAAGTAGGATCAAGAATCCTAGCTCAATGTTAGTTGTAAACCGTGCATCATCACGTTTACAGCGCTACATGCAAATAAGTAAAACAAGACCATGGTGTCATGTTGCCTTAGGTAAAGTAATGTATTTGACAACTGTTCTAACATTTCAGTTAAAAAATTTAATACTCTACTACAGAAAACTTATTTGTATAAAACTTTCTAGGATGATTTCTATTTGAAAGTAAATGTAATCTACTTAAAGTACATATCTTATCTATCATATATCTTTAAAAATAAAAAAATTAAAGTACATATATCCAGATCTGGAAATGCCAAAAACCAGTCTCAACCTAAAAAGTAGCTCTAGACTGTTAACCTCTTAAGCCTCTTATCTAAATATCTTAATAATTCTCTTTTAAAATGACACCTAATGTTAATCTGAGTATAAGCCTAAGAATTTGAGTAATTTCTAATCAACATTCACTGAAGCACTGTAACATATCTGTATCACATCAAGAATTAAAGCTAAATCAGGCATGGTAGGAAGGGCATGCCTATAACTCCAGCACACAGGAGGCTGAGGTGGGGGGATTGCTGGGAGTATGAGGTTAACCTAAACTACACAGCAAGACCCTGTCTCAAAAACAAACAAAAAAAAGCCAGCACTCGGGAGGCTGAGGCAGGAGAATCATTGTGAGTTCAACACAGGACTGGGCTACAAAGTGAGTTCAAGGCTGGCCTGAACCGCATAGTGAGACCCTGTCTCAAAAAGCAGGACTGGATATTTAGCTCAGTGACATAAGCACCTGCCTGACAGGTGTGCACAGGCTCAAAGTTGTGAGTTCAATCCCCAGTACCAAAAAAAAAAAAAAAAAAAAAAAAAAAAAAAAAAAAAAAAAAAAAAAAAAAAAAAAAAAAAAAAAAAAAAAAACCCAGTCAAAAAAAAAAAAAAAAAAAAAAAAAGAAAGAAAGAAATTAAGGCCAGCAAAATAGCTCAGGTTTTAAGTCACAGAATGAATTTTAAGAGACAGCATTAGCCCCTGACCTCCGTCTTGAACTGTAACTGGTACTTCCACCCACTGTTCACTGCCATAATTCTCGACTAAGGATAATCTCTTCCATGTGATTACATGGTTGGTACTCAATCCAACCACTTTAAAGTCAATAAGAGGACATTCTCATGGTACAGCTGGTACAAAATTATCTCTCAATTTCTCCTACATTAAGAAAAACAAGACACTTCTGTAAATTTAATAAAAGAACTCAAATGATTACAATCCTGAAGTTGCTGTAAAATGCCTATAGTACCTTGGCATTGAACAGCTGCATCATTGTACTACACAAAGCTATACACACAGCCAGGCATTGTACACGGCCTATAATCTTGGCACACTGGGCAGCTGAGGCTGGAAGATCACAATTTTGAGCTCAACCTGGACAATTTAGCAACTTAGCAAGACCCTGTCTCAAAATACAGAATTAAAGGGCTTGGGGGCTGTAGCTCTGTGCAAAGGCTTAGGGGTCAATGGGGAGGGAGGCTCTGTACAGAAGCACAAAATCACCTCAAAAAAATCTCAGAAGGCAACAAAGCATCATCTACCACCTAAAATGAAAAAACCAATCACCTACTTCAACTTCCATCCACCAAAAATGTAAAGCATTGTGGAACAAAAGGCCAGAGCTGCCCAGAAGGCAGTTTACCTGGTCACCAGTAGAGGCCACAATTGTGGTGCAGGATTGAAGCATGCAGTTTCAGCACCCAACTACTGTACCACCAAACATCAATGCCACAGTCAAACCGCTTCCATCCAGGAATACGAGACTCGCAAAATCCACCCATGCCCAGTCTTCCCAACAAGCAAACCACTACAGCTTGGACAGGCGACGTCTCCAGACACACGTTTAGAAAAACGTGAAAAACGCCAGTCATTGTACACAGAGCTGGCTGTACAGATAACGGAATCAACTCACACACGACATCATAAACAGACTACACTTCCTCCAACAGGCTTTTTAAAAACAAAAACTATAAACTTTGTTTTGTACTTATGAAACATAGCATTCTCTTCTGAAATTTCCAGTAGTATTTAACACTATTTTTAACATCTGAAAGAATCAAGCCATTAGCAAAATACGACAATGTAATTTTTACATTAAAAAAATATTCACACTACCTGGCAAAATAAGTTTATTTTTTCAAATAAGCTTGCCCCACCAGCTTGGAAAACCAAAGTGAGGTTTAAGCAAACCATGGTACAAGAATACTTCATTTAGAGCTGAATTGAAGTTGGTATTTTTAGCTAAAGTACATCTGGCCAAAAAGAACATCTCTGTTCTCCTTCAATATTTTTCAAGGAAAAAATGGTATCTTTAATTCTCCTTTCTCTTTCCTAGACTCCAGAAGCTTTAACTCCCAACCCCGGTTTCGTTTTGTTTTTTGAGGCAGGGTCTCACTAGTACAGTAGCCCAGGCTGGCCTTGAATTCAGAGATCCTCCTGCTTTGGTTTTCCAAGTACTGGGATTACATGCGTGCACCACTACACTCGGCCAGCAGCTTTCTTATAAAACATAAGTAGTACATGAGCCAGGTGTCCGGAGGTTCAGGTCTCTAATCCCAGCAGTTGGAAGACTAAAGCAAGAGGACTGCCATTTGTTCGAGGCCAACCTAAGCTACATAGCAAGTGCAAGGCCAGCCTTGAATATACAGCATAACCCTGTCTCAAAAAACCAAAACTAAAAGTAAATAAACATAAAGGAATATATGAGCTGGACACATTACCTTGACACCACTTCTCCGACCTCTATCTATTTTAAACCAAAATTGAAACATAAGTAGGCATTACTGCATTTTTATTAAGAAACCATTTCTGGAGTAATCTAAATCATAGTAACTGCCTGATCAACTTTCTGTACAACACAGTAGTATTTTCCCCAACTTCATTTTATTCTACTACCATTTTCATGTTTGTTGCATATATTTATCCTATTCTACATTGTACGCAACCTACTTTTTGTACAAATCAAATTTTATTCACTATATTTTCTTTTTTGGTCATTACTCTGTATCCAATTTTCATACACCTTTACAGATTGAAACTTTGTGTAGAACAAAATCAGCAAAGAACTGGCCCATAAGCGGTTTTACCTTTTGCTTTATTGTGTTCTTTACATCCACAACATTAACAACTGGAAAAAAAGACTTGACAGCTTATAGTTACTTCATTACGTAACAACTGTCACAAATGTAGCAAGAAGTAACACGGAGCACTAGCTTAAGTGAGTAGTCCGACAGAAGTATGAAAAAATCATCACCGGACCCCAACATCCTGTTGGTTCAATCAGTTCCTCTGTGAGTCCTGCGGACTCCCCAGCTTCCTCAAGGTGAAAAATTCTCTCCAATTCACGCCAGAATCCACGCCAGCCTTTCTCGGCACCTGGGCAGTGTGAGGAGGGCGCTGGAAACACACCCACGGGCCCGGGGGCTGGGGTGGGGGACCCTGACACGAGGGGGTACCCCCAAAAGTCAGCGAGGCGGTTTGTAGCCCGGGAGCCGCAGCCTCCGCATCCGCCCGCCGCACCACGGCACCGCTGCCCGCTCCCGGGCCACGGACACTGTCCGGAAAGTGAGACGCCCCGCTCGCCCCCGACCCAACGTCCAGAGCACCGAGTACTCACGCTGCCACTCTCACTTTTCTTTCTGCTGTCACTGCTTTTCGGCCAATTCCGGAACCCAACAGATGTCAGCGCCCCGAGCCAGCCCAGGGCGCGGGACCGCTCGAAGGGCACCGCGCCCCGCCGCGCGCCAGCGGCGTCTTTGTCCCTGAACCTGGCCCCGGTGCGTGCGCGGGACCCCGACTGTCAACTCCGACGCCTCCGAGGGACCCGAGCCGGCGGCCGGCGGATGCGGCTCCAGCCCGTCCGGGACTCGCGGCCAGAACCCCGGCGCCTCCGCGCCCGCCCGGCCGGGCGGACCCCTCGGCCGCCACGTGAGCGCCGCGGCCCCCCGCTCGCCTCACCTGACGCTCCGTGGCCAGTGCCTCCGCGCCGCCGCCGCGCCCGGGAGCGAGGCCCGGCCGAGGAGCCGGACACCCGCGCGCCTCACCAGCGCGCCCCCCGGCGGACCGCGGCAACGCCGAGCGTCGGAAGCGCCTCCGCTCAAACCGGTTTCAGCTGCTCCAGACCAAACTGCCGGGCCGGTCCGTGGGGCGGGGCCTGACCTCACGCCCGGCGCCGTCTCGTCCAATCAGCGGCCGCGCGCGGGAGGCGGGCTCGCACGTTCCTGGAGAGGGGCCGCGACGGCGGCCGGGGGTGGCAGGGAATTCCCGGGTTTCCTCCGCCAGCGTTCTGCAGTGACCCTGCGCGGGGTCGTGAACTCCTACTGGGGTTTGTCTCGGCCACCTTTGGGACGACGAAATGTGGCTGCTGAAGCTGCAAGTTTGAATCCCGGTTTTCCCTGATTTAAAAACGGAGACCCGGGTGTGGAGATGCACACTATTAATCCCTGCACTGAGAAACCGAGGCGGGAGGATCAACAAGCCCAGGCTGTGAAAATATGCGTTATCCTGTCTCAAAAAATAAAAGGGGTGGGATGTAGCTCAGTATGAAGCCCCAGGGCTCAATCCCCAGTAACTCCCTACGCGGACACACACACACACACACACACACACACACACACACACACACACACACGAGGCCTCATGTTTTCTGAGACCAAACAACGAGCACACTTGAATTAACTATTAAAGTTGAAAATAAGAGCTGCGTGTGATGGCGAGGGCCTGCAGGCTCAGCACTCAGGAGACAAAGGCAGGAGGATCGCTGTGATTTCAAGGCCAGCCTGGACTACACAGCAAGACCTGGTCTCAAAAAAAGAAACGGACAAAACACACGCACACCACCCACCTTTAGGGCAGATGCCGAAAGTCTCCCACAGTGAGCGCTCGATCCCCAGCTGGATCTGCTATGCCTTCTGAACAGATGTTTAGCTTTGATGAGCGCTTTCCGCAGAGCCTCAGGTTTTATCAAATGACTATATTGGAGCTTGGATTCCATCCCGGGGCATTTCTGATGACGTCACTCACTGTTCAGTAAACAAGATGCAAGGTTTGGTTTGGTTTAGTTTAGTTTAGTTTGGTTTGGTTCAGTTTAGTTTGGTTTGGTTTGGTGTAGTTTAGTTTGGTTTGGAAGGTAAAGAGTTAAAGTTCCAGGCCAAGAATGTTGCTTATTGACACAGCACCGGTCTGGCAAGTTTGAGGCCCTGAGTTCAATTCCCAGGACCAAAACAAAACAAAACAAAATTAAACATTAAAGTTTCCTGGCAAGGCATGGTGAACTGTAATCAGATCACTCAGGAGGCTGAGGCAGGAGGATCACTGCGAGTTTGAGACCAGCCTAGGCTACAAAGTGAGTTCAAGGCCAGCCTAAACTACGTAGTGAAAACCTGTCACACACACAAAAAAAGAATTAATGTTTCCTCCTAATTATGTACCACTATCAGTTAAAGTCTGCCATTTTATCTCCTGAAAACTCGGAGTTGATTTCATTCCTCAGACCTCAGGGATGACTTTTGTCTAAACAATTTGTTTCCTTTAAACGTTTGTAGTAGATCCGTATTTTCCTGTCCTCAGGGTTTTGGGTTTTGTTTTGTTTTTCTTTTTCTTCTTCTTCTTCTTTTTTTTTCTCAGTACTGAGGTTAGAAGGCCTTGTCACTGAGCCATATTCACCGTCCCTTTTTTCTTTTTTTATATTGAAACAGGGTCTTGCTAAGTCACTAAATTGTTCAGGCTAGGCTGAAAATTGTGATTCTCTTACTTCAGACTCCCAGGACACTAGGATTACTGGCCCGTGCCATCACACTATGGCCTATAATCATCATTCGGTGAAGCTTTTGGTTGCCTAATGTTCATAGTTCAAGCTGGTAGACCAAAATAAATAAATAAATAAATGATAGGCCTAATGGCTGCTCCTTCTCTGAATCTTGAAATGACAAGAGTTTTTTGTTTTGAGACAGGATCTCACTGAAGTTCAGATTGGCCTTGAACTCATTGCAATCCTCCTGCTTCAGCCTCCCAAATGCTCAGATGACAGGCATGTACCACCTTGCCTGGTTTGAAACTACAGTTAATGTTAGCTCTCCATATTCTTTTGTTCCACATTGGTAGATTCAATCAACCACAGATCCAGATATTTAGGGAAAAAACTGCATCTGTACTAAACAGGCACAGACTTCTTTTTCTTTCCATCATTCACTAAATAAAATGGTCTAAACTGGGCGTGGTGGCACCTGCCTTTAATCCTAGCACTTGGGAGCTGAGGCAGGAGGATCATTGTGAGTTTGAGACCAGCCTGGGCTACAAAGTGAGTTCAAGGCCAGCCTGAACTGCATAGTGAGACCCTTACTCAAAAAATAGGGCCAGGGATTTAGCTCAGTGGCATAAGCGCCTGCCTGGCAGGTACGAGGTTATGAGTTCGATTCCCGGTACCAAAATTAAAATAAAATAACATAAAATAACATAAAATAGTCTAACAGCTATGAATTTAGTATTTGCATTGTATTGGGTAGTATAAATAATCTAAAGATGATTTAAAATATAAGGGAGCTGTACATAAATTACATGCAAATACTATGCCATTTATGTAAGGCCCTCTGAGACAGGGTCTCACTGGGTACCCCTGGCTGCTCTTGAACTGACAGTGATTCTCTGCCTCAGCCTCTGCATGGCTGGGATCACAGGTGTGCCTAAGCTGCTGTTATTAATTTGCCTAGGACAGAAAAGGAAACAAAGGCCATTGAGGTTGAATAGTGTAGCTGGTTCAGCTACAAACCACTAATACTCTTGGGAGCTTAGAGTTATGGTTATACGGTGCCAGTTTTAGAGTTTCAAAGCCGAGATAGCATCTGCCTCATCAAAGGTAAGAACGCAACGGGAAGGCGTCCTGTGTGAAACACCTGCCTAGAGAGAACAATGCTTTTGTTCACGGTGCTTTCCTGGCGCCTCCGAGCACAAGGAGCACAGGCTCCTGGGGAAACCGCCCAGGCGCTGTTCCGGCGCTGACCCTGGACAGCTCCTCCGCCGCGGCGGCCCCTCCTCAGCGCGGGCACTTGCCTCTGGCGGTGACCGGGTCCGGAAGCGGCCACGCTGCGTTCGCTTTGCCCCGAGAGCCGGTTCTGCTGCAGTGACCGGCGCGCCCGGCCTCCCGGCCCGGCCCAGAGTCGCTCTGCGTATTTATCCCTGCGGAATGATCCAGAGCCCGGCGCTGCGGGTCTGCACTCCCCTCTGTAATCTCTGCGAATTCCAAGAATGGCAAAACAGCCCGGGAGAAAGTCTTCCCATTTCAGCTGTTTCTGTCTGAGCCCAGGCAACACAGTACACCACGTCCATCTTCCAGGGTTGATGTGAGCCCCTTTTTCTCTGCTTTTTAAATCTGCATGTTGTTGTTCAAAAGATACCGATTAAATATTTTTTTAAAAATTTTTTTTAATTTAAGAGGAAAAAAGACATACAAGAAAGACAAAAAGCAAAAGAGACAAACAAACGACAACAGCGAATCCACAACAGTAACATTATAGGTTTACCAAACAAGATGAGAGGAACTTGACAATGGTTGCAACATTGAGTATGGTTACCTTCAACGTGGTTGTTTACATTAACAGATATAGACATGTAAAATTGATCTAATCATATAAGTATTAACCGATCTTTCTTAATACTAATACATTCAAGGGCTGGGAGTTTGGCTCAGTGGCTTAAGCGTCTGTCTGGCAGGCGTGAGGCTGTGAGTTCGATCCCCGGTGCCGCAAAAAAAAAAAAAAAAAAAATACTAACACATTCAGCAGTATAGTTATTTTAGTTATCTTACATACACATATATACAGAAAAAATTTTTATCAGTACGTGTTTACAATACAGGACTACATTCATCGTGGGGAGTTGGTTCATGTACATAACACATCTCAATTCTTTTTACAGCCCCTCCTCCTCCCAGAGCAATAATTTTTATGAATAGGCCACTGTGGTGTACTTAAGCCTTGGAGTAGCTATTGCAGTAGCCAGATAATATAGTTCTTCCATGGAACTATGGTTTGTAAGAATGACCTGCATAGAAGAATTAAGATATCATCAAAGTAAGATTCCATCAGGCCATTGGGCCAGGCATGATGGTGCATGCCAGTAATTCCAGTACTGCACTTGGGAGGCTGAGGCAGGAGGGTCTAAAGTTTGGGTCCAACCTGGTTAACTTAGCTAGGGAGTACCTGTCCCAAAATTGAAAAAAAAAAAATTTAGCTAGGTGTGGTGACACATGCATGTAATCCCAGCACTCAGGAGGCTGAAGCAGAGAGGTCAGTTGAAAGGTCACTATTTGAGACCAGTCTCGGCTACATAGTGAGTTCAAGGCCAGGCTGAACTACATAGCTTGACCCTGTCTCAAAAAGAAAAAAAAAAAAAAAAGATACTCAGCTTAGTAGGGTTTTTGTTGTTGTTCTTTTTGTTGTTTTTGTTTTGTTTCATTTTTGTTTAGTTTTAGTTTTAGTTTTGGTTTTGGTTTGGTTCGCTTTTGAGAACAGTGTCTCACTATGTAGTTCAGCCTGGCCTTGAGCTCACTGTGTAACCCAGGCTGGCATCCTCACAGGGACCCTCCTGGCTTGGCCTCCGAATGCTGAGATCACAGGCGTGTGCCATGCTGGGCAAGAACTCGTTTTAAATTTATTTATTTATTTATTTGGTACTGGGGATCAAACTCACAACCTTGTGCCTGTCAGGCAGGTGCTTAGGCCACTGAGCTAAATCCCCAGCCCTATTTTTTGAGACAGAGTCTCACTATGCAGTTCAGGCTGGCCTTGAACTCACTTTGTAGCCCACCCAGGCTAGTCTCAAACTCACAATGATCCTCCTGTCCTCAGCCTCCCGAGTGCTGGGGTTAAAGGTGTGCGCCACCATGCCTGG
>RJWM01040026.1:0-15743 GCA_004363535.1 Dasyprocta punctata
GTCTCGCCCGTGCCCGCTGGCTCCATGGTCTTCTCCCCGCAGATATCCTTGGAGCACGAAATCCTGCTGCATCCGCGCTACTTCGGGCCCAACCTTCTCAATACGGTGAAGCAGAAGCTGTTCACCGAGGTGGAGGGGACCTGCACGGGGAAGTGAGCGCCGGCCTGCGCCCCAGCACTGGTCACTTACTCACCCTGCAAACATCCCTAGCCAGCCGGGGCGAGCCAGCATGTGAAGTTCTGTCACTGAGTTCCTCCATCTCCGGTGCTCAGGACCCCAGTGTTTCTGAATGAAAGTCTAGGAAAGGCAGCTAAGGAGAAGAGCGAGAGGGCCGGGGTTGCTGCCCCAGAGTTCAGTGGGGAGTGGAGAGTTTTGGCCACATAGCAAGTTCACAGCCGGCCTAGTCTTACATAGTGGGATCCTGTTTCCAAACACAGACATATAGTATCTTTTTCTCTTATGCAGGTATGGTTTTGTCATTGCTGTGACCACCATTGACAACATTGGTGCTGGTGTGATCCAGCCAGGCCGGGGCTTTGTCCTTTACCCGGTTAAGTACAAGGCCATTGTCTTCCGACCCTTTAAAGGTGAGGTTGTGGATGCTGTGGTCACGCAGGTCAACAAGGTGAGCCATCTAGAGGGGCAGCTGCAGTGCGGAATGGTGGTGGAGATGGGGGAGTCCCTAGGGATCCGGGCTGAGCCTCCACGGAGGAGCTCTTCCACGAGCCACATCACTTCCTACGCCTGTTTCCTCATCTTGCCATGGGTCACGAGTCTGTGTTAATATGACAAGGATGGAGGCCCACAGTGACTGCAAAGTGGAGTTGCGTACCCCTTTTATAGATGTAGGCCACCACGGGCCATCGGGCCCCAGGCTGTTACAGTGGATTTGTTCAGAAAGAAAAAGTAAAAAAAGGAAAGAGAAACATAAACAAATGATACAATTCAGACTTGTTGCAAACAGGATTCATAGTATTACATATCAGGTGATCACAGACACTGCAAAGGTTTTTGCGGGACAAGAGAAGAGACAGAATCATTTGTTTTTCTCCAGGTTGGGCTCTTCACGGAAATCGGGCCGATGTCTTGCTTCATCTCTCGACATGTGAGTGTGGCATGCCGCGGGTGAGGAGGCAGCCTCACTCCTAACAGCCACGGAAGCGTCTGGGGAGCCTGCTGACCCATTTCACTTTCCTTGCAGTCCATCCCCTCCGAGATGGAGTTTGATCCCAACTCCAACCCGCCCTGCTACAAGACAATGGACGAGGTGAGCAGGAAGGAGGCACGGGGAGGAGGGCCGCCCTGAAGAGGGGAGCATGCTCTGGGACGTCAAAGGTTGCCTGCACTTTCCTCTCCCCAGGACATTGTCATTCAGCAGGACGATGAGATCCGCCTGAAGATTGTGGGGACCCGTGTGGACAAGAACGACATCGTGAGTCTCGCCCGCCGCCCTCTGCACCCCACCTGCTCTGGGCAGTGCTGAGAGCTGTGGGTTTCTTATAGCTGCAGCTCCTATGGCCCTGGCTTGGGGTGGAGCAGGTGCTGAGCTCTCCTTGCCATGCCTCATCTTGACCTTTCCTCCCACAGTTTGCGATTGGCTCCCTGATGGACGATTACCTGGGTGAGTGCCTGTCTGGGTGCTGTTCCCTGGAGCATGGTGTTTGCTTGGAGGACCAGGGACCCAAGCCTTTAGTCTAGAAAGGATGTGGCTGGGGCCGCCCAGGCTCTGGAGCTGACTGCTGCACATCTGCTGCATCTGTTCACAGGGCTTGTGAGCTGAGTGTGCCGTCTCCTGCACACTGGGTACCAGCTTGGAAAGTGTGTGTCCATGGGCCGTGGCGAGCATCCACCGCTGATGAGGGAAGGTTCCTTGTGCCTAGAGAACGCCCGCTGCTCCTTCCTGCTGTGCAGCTGCTCTGGGATGTCTGTCTGTGTTGTAAACATAAAAAGCCATTGGTTTTCACGTCGAGCTGTCTTTGTTTATGGTCGGAAAAGTTCCCTTTTAAAAAGGTTTCAGGGCTAGCTGTTCCTAGCCCCCTCTTCCCTTGGCTTGAGGCCTGGCCTATCCTCAGCCACTAGGGGAATTTGACAAACTTTTTGTTTGGTTTAAAGTTAAAGTTGACCCGGGCGTGGTGGCACACGCCTTTAATCCCAGCACTCGGGAGGCTGAGGTAGGAGGAGCGTTGTGAGTTCGAGGCTGGCTTGGGCTACAGCGCGAGCGTAAGACCGGCCTGAGCTACGTAGTGCGACCCTGCCTCAAGAAATCAGGGCTGGGAGTTTGGCTCAGTGCCTTAAGCGCCTGCCCTGGCAGGCGCAAGGTTGTGAGTTCAATCCCTGGTGCCACAAAAAAAAAATAAAGTTGACTAGCCGGGCGTGGTGGCGCACGCCTTTAATCCCAACACTTGGGAGGCTGAGGTAGGCGGAGTGATGTGAGTTCGAGGCTGGCTTGGGCTAAAGCGCAAGCACAAGGCTGACCTGAACTACATAGTGCGACCCTGCCTCAAAAAAACTAGGGCTAGGAGTTCGGCTCAGTGGCTTAAGTTGTGAGTTCAATCCCTGGTGCCGCAAAAAAAAAAAAAAAAAAAAAAAAAAGGTTGACTGCAGCGAAGGCAAACTCCGAGACTGAACCTTGGCTTTCAGTGATACCATCTTTAGCTGTTCTGAGTCCTAACCTGGGTCCATAATGCTTTCCCTCATGGTGCTATTAATCATCCCCAGGGTTATGAGTGGGAAACAGGAGGGGAGACTTCAGATAAGGGAAGACCGGACAGGAGGCTAACGCAGGGGCTGTGCCAGGCCCACACCTTCCTATGCCAAGTGCCAGCGTGCCTTACCTTGCCTTGAACTGAAGATGGGAAAGCGCTGGGATCCAGCTAGGATGACGGTGAACACCTGAGATGTCTGCGGTGCTGGGCTGTGGTTCTGGCAGAGCTCTGCGGGTCTGACCTGGCGCTGCCCATGTGTGTACAGGACAGTGTCCCTGATGCTGCTCCTGTGTGGTTCTGATTGTCCCTCCTGGGAACGCCGCTCCTTAGGTCCTGCTTTATCTTGTCCCACTTGCCCATTTGCTACCTGCTGAGATACATAGGGTTCCAGCTGGCAGCAGAGCTAGTGTCATCCCCAGCAGAATGACTTAGAGTCCTCGTGGCAAACCACTTTTGGAGTTGGTGTATTGAGAAAAAATGTTCATATGGTGAGGAGAAGCCGTCCCCTGATGTCTGAGGCAGGGACAGGAGGAATGACACCCATGCCCTTGGGACTGGAAGGACATGGTGGCACTGGCCCGGGGCCCTGTGACACAGGGGCACAATCTTGCATCTGAGCGTTGGGGCCAGGGACACTTGGAAGGCAGTGGAAACGGCTCAGTGTCTGCTGGCCGGGTGTACCTTCCCAGGCCGTGCAGAGAGGCCCTGAAACCCTGATGAGACAAACCGTCCGGAACAGGGCCTAGAACCTGATCAAAGACAGTTGATCCAGGCCCATCTGGGCAATGCAGTGACTCAGTGAGACCCTGTCTTGAAACACATGAAAAGGGGGCTGGGGTGCAGGCCTCAGGGTGGCCAGAGAGGAGGGCAGACCCAAGCCAATGCCCACTGCAGACCTTGTGACCGTCTCCTGTTTGTCAGGGCAGCTATTGCAGTGGAAATGAGGAAGCCAGGCTCACAAGCACTGCCTTCAGGTTTGTGTGCCAGGAGTCTGACTTGTTTTTGCAGTGCTGGGGACAGAACCTAGAACCGTGCACACGCTGGGCAGTCTCCCCATGAGCTACTCTACTAATCCTTTCTAAAATTTTGACACAAGGTCTCATTAATAAATTGCCCGGGCTTGCCTTGAACTTGTAATCTACCTGCCTCAGCTTCCAAAGTAACTGGGATTATAAGAGTTCACCACCCTGCCAGATTTGTGTTAAATATCTCCAATTCATTGAATCTGGGAAGTTGGTTGATTCCAGGAAGTTTGTGGGCTGAGTTTGTAACAATGTCACCACAGGTAGGCTCCTGTACAGGTAGGCTGCTGTACACCTAGGGCAACACGCACGGGTCGGGGTGGGGGTGGTGCCTTCCCCAGCCCCAAACATGAGCTCTCCCTGAGAGGAAGATTCTCCCCCAGCCTCCAGGGGAGCCTCACCGGTAGGCTGTATAGGGATCATCCCAAAGCAACCGCAGGCAGGGAAGAAAGACCAGTGGGTAGAGTAACAGCAAGTGAGTGCTGGTGTGGACCCAGCGCGAGCCACTAATACTGCTCTGTCGCTGGGCAGTCTGGATGACCTGGAGGTGTCCCAACTCTTCTGTTTGTTTGTTTGTTTGTTTTTCCTCCTAAAATACCGGAATTGAAACTAAGGCTTTCACATCAAGCTACATCCTGAGGCTATTTATTTATTTTGGTACAAGAGATCAAACTCAACCTCATGCCTGACAGGCAGATGCTGTACCACTGAGCTATTATCCCCAGTCCTTCTTTTTTTTTTTTTTTTAAGACTGGGTTCTTAAATTGCCAGGGCTGGGCTTGAATTCATGACCTTCCTCCCTCAGCCTTCCAGGGCACTGGGTTGACATGTGTGCCTGGTTTGAAAAGCTCCTAAAGAGATCACAGGTGTCAGCCTAATGGCAGATGCATATAATTCTAGCAATTTTGAATCCCAAATTTGGGCAATTTAAGGAGGTCCTGTCTCAAAAAAGTTACAAATGAAAGGGCTGGGGGTGTAGCTCACAGCGGAGGTGCAGCCCCAGGCTGGTATCGCGGTGCTCTGCACCGGAGTGCCACACCTCTTGCACCATCAGATCGTTCCCCAGGCCGTGAAGTGCGGGTCCTCCTTCCCGGGGAAGCACTGCCGGGTGGGGGGGGCTGAGCTGGGTCACATGGTTGCGGGGCAGTGCAGCTGCCATCCCAGCGCCCTCCACTGTCCCTGTGCCCACCTGAGGCGCCTGGTTTCCCCACACCTCTGCCGCTCCCTGGGCAGTGAGGATGGCACAGGCCTTGCCGCCCACGCCTGACAGCCTGCAGTGTCCACTCCTGCTGCTCAGGCTGCCATGGCTGTGGATGATGAACCTCAGCCCAGACAGTGGCAGTGGCTGACAGCAGACCAGTGCTGCTTCCTCCACAGTGGGCGGACACCTTGCTGTCTGTGACCAGGAAGGACTGCAGGGTCACCCTCGGTCACATCCATGCGTCCAGCTCCCAAGGCCCACAGCAGTTCTTCTGTCCTGGGCAGCAGCGTGAACCCCAGGCAGTGGGGGAGGCTGTGTACCTCAGGTCTGCAGGTATTAAATAAAAATAAAGGTGCTGGGCATGCAGCTCAGTGGTAGAGCCCTTGCCTGACTTGTGCAAGGCCCTGGCTTTGCTCCCCAGCACTGTAAAATAAAATGAGAGGTGTGGTGCTGTGCATCAGTGATCCCAGCACTCTAGGACGCTGAGGCTGGATGACTGCAAGTTAAAGAGTACAGTCTGAGGGCTGGGTGTTTGGCTCAGTGATTTAAGTGCCTGTCTGACAGGTGCGAGGCTGTGAGTTCAATCCCCAGTGCTGAAAAAAAAAAAAAGTACAGCCTGGGCAACTTAGCAACTCCTGTCTCAAAACAAAAAATTTAGAAAGGGCTGGAGAAGTAGCTCAGTGTGGAGACCCTGGGTTCAATCTCCAGTATGAAAACAAAAGTTAAAGTAAAATAAAATAAGGTTAAATTTTCAAAAATGCAAAATGTAAAGGAGTGGTAGGTGCATTCCCAGCATCTTGGCATCTGAGGCAGGATCTGGAGTTGCAGGCAGCCCTGGGCTACTGTGCATTCACTGACAGCCTGGAATACACAGCAAGATTGTGGGGAGCCCTTGAAGCTGAAAGACTGATCACATGCGGGACTAAAGCAAGGTCAGCCTTGAAAACACAGAGCCCAAAACAAGCTGTTCCCGGGCAGGGAGTTTAGTTCAGCACTATAAGTGCCTGCTTGGCAAGTGCGAGGTCTTGAGTTTGATCTCCAGTACCAAACCATGAATAAATAAGCTGTTCCTGCTCCAAGAAGGCAAGGGGTCCAGGCCAGCTAGGTAAACTAGTTGCTACGTGGGCCTGGGGTTTGAAATTGACATCTTCCCCCCGAGTGTATAACTAAACCTGCTACAGAGGTTGAGCAGTTCCTTCTCTCCCATCGGGAGAGTAAGGGCTCCACCTGACCCCAGATTTTGTCTCTTTATTTTCTCATCCTGTCACAGACCTTCACCCTAAGAACCTCAAGACCCACATGGGTCACCGCACAAGACCTTATAAAAAACCAGCCATTAACTGGGTGTGGTGGTGCACGCCTGTACTTGCAGCACTTGGGAGGTTGAGGTAGGAGGATAGTTGCAAGTTTGAGACCAGCCTGGATTACAAAGTGAGCTCAAGGCCTGCCTGAACTGCATAGTGAGACCCTGTCTCAAAAAGACAAAAACAAAACAAAAAACACCCCGCCATTAGTGCCCAGCCCAGCTTGGAGGGACAGAAGGCTTCCCTGCCACTGACAGCCAGGGAAAGGAAGTCACAGAGTTCATTTCATTTAGCCTTTGACCCCTGCTGGGCACCTCACTTCCAGTCTCAGGCCAGGGACAGCATCTGAGCCCCAGCTGTGCCTACCTACAGCCCAGGTCTCCTGCCCCAGGTGGGGGGCGGGGGTCGGGGCGGGGGTCAGCCATGGCCTGCTCTTTTTTTTTCTTATTATTTGGTACCAGTACCAGGGATCAAACTTAAAACCTCACACCTGCCAGATAGGCACTTACGCCACTGAGCTAAATCCCTGGCTCTGCGGCCCTGCTCTTTAACCCAGCACTGCTGCATTTGCTGCAAGGAGCCGGGTGCCAGGCATCACCCCATGGGCCTGGCACTTTGCACAGCAGTCAGGAGGGTTCCAGGCAGGTGTTCCACCCAGTGCTGAGAAACCCCCTCAAAACCCAGGCAGGTGCACCCCTGTAATCACAGCTTTCAGGAGGCTGAAGCAGGAGAACTGGGAGAGGCAGGCTTGGACTGTATAGCTAGGCCTTATCTCAAAAACCAAAATCCTTTCAGCCATCACAGAGCATCTCCCAGGAGCTCTGCCTCACCATTCAGAAAGGGAAACCAGGGGATGCTGGAGTGGTGGGCTGAGTGGGTTGAGCGGAAAAATAGCCACACAGTAACGGCTAACACTACCATGGAGGTGAGACTACAAGTGCTTAGAACCCGCCTGGGCACAAGCTCAGTACAGCACCCCTGCTCCAGCCCAAGCTCTTGCTTTAAGAAAATGTGGGCAATGGGTGATGATGTGGGCCTGTAATCCCAGGGAGGCTGAGGCAGGAGGACTGTTGCAACTTCAAGCTAGCCTGGGCTACATAGTGGGACCCTGTCTCAAAAAAACCAAAACCAAAACAAACTATATTTATCCACAATGAGTACTACTCTGGTATAAAGATGGGTAAACATGAGTCATTAGGAAAACAGATCCACCTCCAGACCATAATGATAAATGTACACGTCTGTAATCCCAGCACTTGGGAGGCTGAGGTAGGAGGAGTGTTGTGAGTTCGAGGCCGGCTTGGGCTACAACGCGAGCGCAAGGCCGGCCTGAGCTACACAGTGCGACCCTGCCTCAAAAAACCAGGGCTAGGAGTTTGGCTCAGGGGCTTATGCGCCAATCAGGCAGGCAGGAGGTTGTGAGTTCAATCCCCGGTGTCAAAAAAAACCCCAAAAAAACAAAAACAAAAACAAAAAAACAAAAAAAACCACCGCATACCACGTGACCAGGCGTCCTAAGCGTTACGCCACACTGGCCAATCGCAGGGCGGGATGCTTCAGAACGGGGCGGGAGCTCCGCGAGACGACTGCCAATTGGTTGTGCGGGCCAGGGGCGAGACCGGGCGCCAGAGGGAACCTGGTCGTCTGGAGCTGGGAGGCCTCGGCTGGGTGGGCGCCCCGCGGTCGGGTCGGATCCGGACTCTTGTAGGTGCCGTCGCCCAAGGTGTAGGCTTCTCCGCCTGCTCCCCAGGTGGGTGCCTTCGCCGCGCTCGGAGCCTTCGTGGGCCGACCAGCCTGGCCCGTTTCGCTGAGCTTTCCCCCACCCCCGCTGACCACGTGACGAGGGTCTTGCCCCTGACCTCCCACCCTTGACCTCCCTTCCCTGCCCCGGGTCTGCGGGGCCACTTAGGGGGCGAACGCAACTTGCTTGCCCTTCGCGCGGGAGACCTGGTGCCTGGTTTCACAGACGTGGAAACTGAGGCCCGGGCCGCTGCCCCAAGTGCGATCGGACTCAGTGCGCCGCGGAGGGATCGCGACGCGTCGCGCGGTGCGCCCGCCCAGCCCCTCTGCTCCTGTCTTGGCAGCGAGTGTCTCTTGGATGCGTTGACCGGGGCTGGACGCGCGACGCGGGACTCGCAGGTGAGCGTGGACGCGGGCTCGCGACCGGGTGTCCGGACCTCACAGTTACACGGGAGTGTGATAGCACATTCGTGCACCCGCTTGGAAGGCGACTGGGAAGGCTTCCTGGGGGAGGAGGCATTTCCCTGGAGTCTGAAGGAGCGAGCGGGAGGATCCTGCAGGGACGGCCTGACGGGGAGGAGGCCACGCCGAAGACGCAGGACGCACAAAGGCCCTGAAGGGCTGTTTTGGAGGACAGCGAGGTGGCCGTGGAGCCGGGAACAGGAGGCGCTGGTGTTGCTGTGGGCTGCGGGTGTGAGGCCCGAGCGCAGTGGCGCTCAGTGGTTTGGGAGATCAAAGCAGTGGGCTAGGCAGGGGAGCGGGCGTAGGACTGGGTGGGCCACGGAGGCCGCCCTCTGTCCGGTTGCAGTGCGAGGTGCGGGGTCTGTGCTTGGCCGCTTCTTCGATCTTACCCTGCCGTGGCCTGTGCAAGGACCGGCTTCCGGCGTCCAGACCTTGCTGCTGGACGGGAGGACCAGACCCGGCAGAAGCTCAGCTTCCAAAGGCAGGCAGCTGGCACAGGGCCCAGGCTTCTGTGCGGTGGGAGACACCTAGCAGGTCTCTCTGTGAAGAGTGGGACCAAATGCGTGTGCGGAGTTTGGACTTTTGACGATTTCTGAGCAAACCTGTCAGGAAAAAAGTAGCACGCCTTTAATCCCAGCACTCAGGAGGCTGAAGTGGGAGGAGCGTTGTGAGTTCGAGGCCGGCTTGGGCTACAACACGAGTGCAAGGCCGGCCTGAGCTCCGAAATGCGACCCTGCCTCAAAAAACTAGGGCAGGAGATTTGGCTCAATGGCTTAAGTGCCTGTCTGGCAGGTGTGAAGTTGTGAGTTCGATCCCTGGTGCTGCAAAAAAAATAAAAGTTGCATGGTGGCCCATCTGTGTCATATCTGGGAGACTGAGACAAGAGGACTGCTACTGTCAGTCCTGGCTACTTAGGGAGAGCCTGTCTGAAATTTATTTATTTATTTATTTTGCAGCACCGGGGATTGAACTCACAACCTCGTGCCTGCCAGGGCAGGCGCTTAAGGCACTGAGCCAAACTCCCAGCCCTGGTTTTTTGAGGCAGGGTCGCACTATGTAGCTCAGGCCGGCCTTGCGCTGGCGTTGTAGCCCAAGCCGGCCTCGAACCCACAACGCTCCGCCTACCTCAGCCTCCCAAGTGCTGGAATTAAAGGCGTGCGCCACCACGCCCAGCTCTGTCTGAAATTTAAAGTAAAGAAATTAGCTGGGTGTGGTGGTGCTTGCCTGTAATCCCAGCACTCTGGAGGCTGAGGCAGGAGCATAGTTGTGAGTTGGAGACCAGCCTGGGCTACAAAGTAAGTTCAAGGCTAGCCTGAACTGCATAGTGAGATCCTGTCTCAAAAAGGCAAACAATAAAATAAAAGAAATTGGCTCAGAACCGGGCGTGGTGGCGCATGCCTTTTATTCCAGCACTCGGGAGGCTGAGGTAGGCGGAGCATTGTGAGTTCGAGGCCGGCTTGGGCTACAACGCGAGCGCAAGCCCGGTCTGAGCTACATAGTGCGACCCTGCCTCAAAAAACCAGGGCTGGGAGTTTGGCTCAGCAGCTTAAGCGCCTGTCTGGCAGGTGCGAGGCTGTGAGTTTGATTCCCGGTGCCGAGGAAAAAAAAAAAAAGAAAGAAATTGGCTCAGGATGTAGCTGAGTGCCAAGGTCCTCTGTTTAATCCCCAGTACCATAAAAAAAAAAATTCTGTTTTTTTTTTTTTTTTTGGTGGCACCGGGGATTGAACTCACAACCTTGTGCCTGTCAGACAGGTGTTTAAGTCAGTGAGCCAAACTCCTGGCCCTGGTTTTTTGAGGCAGGGTTGCACTGTATAGCTCAGACCGGCCTTGCGCTCACATTGTATCCCAAGCCAGCCTGGAACTCACAACTGTGCTCCTGCCTCAGCCTCCCAAGTGCTGGGATTAAAGGTGTGGGCCACCACGCCCAGCTAAAAAAAGGTTCTTTGATTTATTTAAAATTTTTTTTTGGTATTGGGGATTGAACTCACAACCTTGTGCCTGCCAGGCAGGTGCTTAGCCCCGTGAGCTGAATCCCAAACCCTGTTTTTTGAGACAGGGTCTCACTCTGCAGTTCAGGCTGGCCTTGAACTCATTTTGTAGCCCAGGCTGGTCTCGACTCACAACAATCCTCCTGCCTCAGCCTCCTGAGTGCTGGAATTAAAGGCATGCGTCATCACACCCAGCATCTTTTAAATTTTAATTTAGGTGGTGCACACTTTTAATCCCAACACTTGGGAGGCTGAGGTAGGTGGATCGTCGTGAGTTCGTGGTCGGCTTGGGCTACAACTCGAGCGCAAGGCCGGCCTGAGCTACATAGTGCGACCCTGCCTCAACAAAGTAGGGCTGGGAGTTTGACCCAGTGGCTTAAGCGCCTGTCTGGCAGGTGTGAAGCTGTGAGTTGGATCCCTAGTGCCGCAAAAAAAAATAAATAAAATTAAAAAATTAATTTAGTTGGTGGTGGTTGTGGTAAAAATCAGAAGGAAGATAGCAGGTAGTGTTTTTGTTTGTTTTGTATTTTTGTGGTACTGGGAATTGAACCCAGGCCTGAACACATTGGGCAAGTGCTGCCTCCACAGCGCCTATTAAATTTTTTTTTTTTTTGGTACCAGGGATCGAACACACAACCTTGTGCTTACTAGGGAAGTCCTTGAGCTGCTAAGCTAAATCCCTGTTTTTTGTTTTTTTTTTTTTGAGACAAGGTCTGTGTAATTTGCCCATGCTAGTCTAGAACTTGTGATTCTTCTGCATCACCCTCCTGAGTATCTAGGACTACCTTGTGTAACACCAAGCCTGCCTTGAGGCTTTGTTTACAGTTACTTGTGGTGGTGATTCCTGCTGGGGTAGGGCTCTTCTTTCCAGTGGCGCTGGGTTGAAGCCGGAGCTTTGTGGGTGCTAGGGGAATGAAGTGCCACTGAGCCCCACACGGGCTGCGGGAGTCCTCGCCCCTGGCCTCTGCCGATAGTATCTGCACTCATCCCCAGGCAGCTGTGAATGGGGGCGAGGGTTGTTGTAGTAGTTTCATGGCGTAATGCAGCAGGCTCAGGAACCATGAAGGTCTTTGCCAGCTTCATAGCAGGGACCCTGTTTTGTGCCTGCCAAGGCTGACCACTTTCTCTACTGTCCTATCTGCTGTTGGGGGCCTGGTCCTTCCCTGAGCCTCAGCTTCCTCTTCGTGGAACCCGGAGCTCCCTGTTCAGGAGTTGCGGTGCAGGAACAGCAACACTGGACAGGACGGTGCTGCCTCAGCCTCCTGGGTATGCCAGCAGCTGGACCAACCGCATCTCCTCCCAGCTCTACCAGGGCCATGTCAGAGCGCGAGGAGCGGCGGTTCGTGGAGATCCCACGGGAGTCAGTGAGGCTCATGGCTGAGAGCACGGGCTTGGAGCTGAGCGACGAGGTGGCAGCGCTGCTGGCTGAGGACGTGTGCTACCGGCTCCGAGAGGCTACGCAGGTGAGCACCTGGTCCTGCCCTGCACACCTCTCCTCGCCGATGCCCACTTTTCCACTGTGCCTGGCAGGGCACAAGCTGTGCTCCTGTAGCGGTGCTGCTGGCTGATAGGGAGCAGGTGTTGCCTGAAACAGGCACATAGGGCCGGGGCTGTCACCTTGTCCTCCCCATCCTGCCCCCTGGCTCGGGGGTCCCTGCCCCGACTCTGGTTCCCATCCCCCCAGAACAGCTCTCAGTTCATGAAGCACACCAAGCGGCGGAAGCTGACCGTGGAGGACTTCAACAGGGCCCTGCGCTGGAGCAGCGTGGAGGTGAGTGAGTGCAGCGAGGGCCAGAGCGGATGGGCCACCATAGTGACACAGGTAGGCCACATGCTGGCCAGGAGCGCTGCAGCGGTGCAGGCACTGCCTGCCCGGCCGGGGACAGGGGAGGTTTCTTGGAAGAGGTGGACCTGACCTGGGCCTTCCAGCCCGAGCTGGGCCTCCTGAGCATCCCGGGAGCAGGGTGTTTGCACACTTCCTGGGGCAGCAGGGCAGGCAGTGTGGGTGTTAGGTGAGTGGCGTGGCCCCTGGGTGGAAGCTGTGATGGTCCTGCCATGCGTCTGGGTTTAGGCTGCTCCGTTGCTTTTCTCAGGCTGTGTGTGGCTACGGGTCCCAGGAGGCCCTGCCCCTGCGCCCCACCAGGGAGGGTGAACTCTACTTCCCCGAGGACCGAGAGGTGAACCTGGTGGAGCTGGCCTTAGCCACCAACATCCCCAAGGGCTGTGCAGAGACGGCTGTCAGAGGTGGCTCCTGGGTCCTGTGGGTGGTGGTGCTGGGCTGGCTGGGGGCTGGGCATGATCTGGAGGGGCAAACGCCAGGCTGAGGCCCCTCTCTCCCTACCTCTAGTTCACGTCTCCTATCTGGATGGCAAAGGGAACCTGGCACCCCAGGGCTCAGGTGAGGGGCGGGGAGGGGAGCCTTTGGTTAGCAGTCGTGCTCTGTGCTGCAGGCCAGGACCTGCCTCTGGGTGGCAGGCCGGGGTCCCTGCGGGAGGTGCCCGGTCCTGGCTGTCCTGCAAGCTGGTGGGCAGTGCCAGCGGGAAGGTGGACAACCTTGGGTGCACAGCTATGGCTCTGCTCTACTTCCCTGTCCCAGTGGCTCCTGCATGTCGGTGCAGCGTGAGCTTGGGGGGCCAGCCAGGTTCAGGGAGGGGAGAGGAGAGGCCCCCACTCCCCACCCCTCCTGCCACAGTGCCCAGTGTGGTGTCTTCATTGACTGATGACCTGCTCAAGTACTATCAGCAGGTGACGAGGGCTGTGCTCGGGGATGACCCTCAGCTGATGAAGGTGAGTGAGGGGTTCAGAGTGTCTTGTTTTTCATTCATTCACTTGTTTATTTGAGACAGAGTTTTGTCTTACTATGTGATTCAGGCTGGTCTTGAACTCACTATGTAGCCCAACCTGGCCCTGAATTTGTTATGTAAGGATCACTTGAGGCAGGTCACCCTTCTGCCTCAGCCTTCCTATTGCTGGGATTACAGGCATGCACCACCACACCTGGTTTTTATTGTGCTTTCTTGAGACACGGTCTTGCTACATAGTCCAGGCTGGCCTGGAATTTCCAGTCTCCCTGCCTCAGCCTCCCAATTGCTGTGATTATAGGTGTGCACCACTATGCCCAGCTTCGAACCTTCAGATCCTCATAAAATCCTTTTAGTTGCCACGTTCTGGTCTAGAGGTGCAGGTGGAGAGTCAGCTGAGATGCTTCTACTTGCGTGCATTTTCTTTGCCTTGAAAAGTAATGCCAGTGTATGCCTACTGGAGGACACAGGATATAGAAATACTTGGAGCCGGGCGTGGTGGCGCACGCCTTTAATCCCAGCACTCGGGAGGCTGAGGTAGGAGGAGCGTTGTGAGTTCGAGGCCGGCTTGGGCTACAACGCGAGTACAAGGCCAGCCTGAGCTACATAGTGCGACCCTGCCTCAAAAAACGAGGGCTGGGAGTTTGGCTCAGCGGCTTAAGTGCCTGTCTGTCAGGTGCGAGGTTGTGAGTTCAATCCCTGGTGCAGGAAAAAAAAAAAAAAAACTTGGGAATGGAAGACCTTCTGTTTTTTCATTTGGCTTTTTTTTCCCTCATTGTCTCTAGCTTTCCAGTGTAAACCTCTGTGTAAACATCTGGTTTTCAGAACTTGCGTTTATGGCAGGGTGGTAGTGGGGATTGAACTCGGTACCTGCATTGATCTAGATCCCCAGCCTTTTTTTATTTTTTGTTTTGTGACCAGGGTAATTACTAAGTCCCTCAGTTGCTCAGGCTAGGGTTCAACTTGTGAATTTCCTGCCTCAGCCTCCCAGAGTGCTGGGATTACAAGTGTGTACCACTGTGTCTGGCTTACCATTTACTTTTGTTTATTAAAAATATGTTGGACAAGCCGGGTGTGGTGGCGCACGCCATTAATCCCAGCACTTGGGAGGCTGAGGCAGGAGGAGCATTGTGGGTTTGAGGTCGGCTTGGGCTCTAACGGGAGTGCAAAGCTGGCTTGAGCTACACAGTGCGACCCTGTCTCAAAAAACCAGGGCTGGGAGTTTGGCTCAGTGACTTAAGTGCCTGTCTGACAAGTGCAGGGTTGTGAGTTCAATCTCTGGTGCCGCAAAACAAACAAACAAACAAACAAACAAACAAACAAACAAAACACCAAAACGTTGGACAGTCAGGTTCCACTCGGTTTATAATTATAGAAGAGGCTGTGTGTGGTTGAGAGTGGGTTTCTGTAGATTACATGGCTGGCACTAGAACTGGTGGGTGTCAGTGTTTCCTTTGCAGCACAGGGATGTGACACCAACCCAAGTTCCAGAACAGTGTGAGTTTATCCTTGGGGCCATGATTGCAGTATATTCTGGGCCCTTCCTTGCAGGTTGCTCTACAGGACCTGCAGACAAACTCAAAGATAGCAGCTCTGCTGCCTTACTTTGTTTATGTGGTCAGTGGGGTAAGTGAGCGCCTCGGGAAGGAGGTGGGCCCAGCAGCCTTCCGGGCGGCCCGAGAAGGTCCGAGAAGGCCCCGGGGAGAACCAGGCCTCCGCCCCCTCAGCCTTCCTTCTGCCCACAGGTGAAATCTGTGAGCCATGACCTCGAGCAGCTGCACCGGCTGCTGCAGGTGGCCCGGAGCCTGATTCGAAACCCACACCTCTCCCTGGGGCCCTACGTCCGCTCCTTGGTGGGCAGCGTCCTTTACTGTGTTCTGGAGCCCCTGGCTGCCTCCATCAACCCCCTTAATGACCACTGGACCCTGCGGGATGGGGCTGCTCTCCTTCTCAGCCACATCTTCTGGTAGCGCTGGGCTTGGGCTGCTGTGGCCAGGGCGGTGGGGTGGGGAGGTGGGGTGCAGTTACGACCCCAAGAGGACGGGGCACCTGCTTGGTGAGAGCCACCGAAGCTGGGTCACAGGTGTGGCAAGGCATTGTTCTTAGGGTGTGCTACACGGTGTTTTGAGTTGGAGTGACAGTGTCTCCTCCTTCCCTGTCCTGACTGCCTGTGGCTCCCACAGGACTCATGGGGACCTCGTCAGTGGCCTCTACCAGCAGATTCTACTGTCCCTGCAGAAGGTGCTGGCGGACCCCGTGCGGCCTCTTTGCTCTCACTATGGCGCTGTGGTGGGGCTGCACGCTCTCGGCTGGAAGGTGAGGAGCCTAGCCTTTCCTGACGAATGCTAAGGGAAGCTGGGTATGGTGGTGCACACGTGTGATCACGACTCTCAAGAGGCTGAGGCAGGATTGCTGTGAGTTCAAGACCATCCCCCAGAGTGGCCACATAACAAGACCCTGTCTCAAAAAAAACAATGAAAACAATGCTAATGGTATGTCTGACCATTAACGTGGAGTAT
>RJWM01040027.1:0-15742 GCA_004363535.1 Dasyprocta punctata
CCCTTGGTGTGCGCCGGCACCACGCGGGACCGGCGAGTTGGGGCCGGTTTCGGCCCATTTGGTTCTCCTCCGGGTTCAGGCGGCGCCCGGCACCGGAGGGCGGCTCAGTTCTCCCTTGGTGTGCGCCGGCACCACGCGGGACCGGTGAGTAGGGGCCGGTTTCGGCCCATTTGGTTCTCCTCTGGGGTCAGGCGGCGCCCGGCACCGGAAGGCGGCTCAGTTCTCCCTTGGTGTGCGCCGGCACCACGCGGGACCGGCGAGTTGGGGCCGGTTTTCGGTCATGTTTCTCACCCATTTTGTTGACTCGGTTTCCTCACCTTTCACATGGAGACACTGATATGCAACTTTTGCAGTCACAGTGGTGAAGCCTAATTGAAGAATGGGAACCAAAGGAGAAAGCTCCCTGGTGTGGTGGCCCTGACCCTCAGGGCCACACTGGGATGCGCAGGAGAGCCAGAGGACAAGTGGCAGGGTGAGGCGGGGCCCGCTCTGGAAGGGGGAGGAAATTAAAGTAAGAGAGAGAAAGAAAATAAAAACAAAGGTAAACGCTGCTTGTAAGAAATGGGTGGGTGAGAAGGATATGGGGAACCACTGATGGGAAAGGAATAACGCACTTACACACCATGCAAATCACACTTCAAGGCAAGTTGTTTTTCTTTTAATTTAAGAGAAAAAAAGAGATAGAAAAGAAAAACAAAAAGCAAAAGAGACAAACAAACAACAACAACAAACCCAAAACAATAACAATAGAGGCTTTCAAAACAAGATGATAGGAATTTAGCAATGGTTGTTATATTGCATATTGTTACCTTCAAAAGGGTTGATTAGATTATCAGATATAGATATGCAAAATTGATCTAATCATACGAGTATTAACTGTTCTTTCCCAAGAACTAACAGAATTAGTAGTATAGTCATCCTAGCTATCTTGTGTGTGTGTATATATATACATATATATATGTATATATATGCAAACTTATGCCTTTTTCTTTTTTCCTTCCTTCTTTCCTGCTTTCCCCTATCCCAGTTACCTTTCCTGTTTGAACAGTTTCTTACCCTTACACTATATTTATTGTACATTTTGGATCTCATTTGCTCTTTCAGTTTCTTACACTAGGGAGACAGTATGGTATTCATATATGTAAGTTTGATTTATTTCACTTATGAGTATGATCTCAAGTCATATCCATTTACTTATAAAAGCCTCGATGCAAGCTTTCTTTATAGCTGAGTAGTACTCCATTGTAGAAGAATACCACATCTTTTTTTTTTTTTTAATCTGTTTCTCATTTGAAGGGCATTGGGGTTGTTTCCAAGATTAGGCTATTACAAATTGTGCTGCTACAACAAGGCAATTTTCCGCCATGGGCAAAGGCAGTGGGGCGCCTCTGAGAGTGTGGAGCCCCAGTTCCCTTGTCAGCTTCGCGTGTGGGGCTGCGGATGCACAGTTCATGGAAGCACTCTCTGTATCCGGGTCTCTAAGTTAACGCTTACTTAACTCTCCGGGGAGAACTCTCCGGGGAGATGTTCACAGTAGATAACAATAGAAGCATTACTGTTGGGAAGTTTAAAAAGTGAGATACTTTGGGCTTTTTAGGAAAAGAGGAATTCATGGAAAATTTTAAAAGTCTGTATTTTTCAGCCTTTTTAATTTGTCTTTACCCTGAAAAACTGAAAGTGAATGGCTTCCCTGAAGCATATATACAGCTTCCTTTGACTCTGCAAGGTTAGCAGCCTCCCATCTCCTGTGGTCGAACACTTCCAAGACATTGGATCATTTCCTGAACTTCATTTATTTAATCACTAATCTTTTATTGCCTTCTCTCTTTTCAAGTCAGCCAGTCTTGCTCCCACCTACACCCCCTTTCAAGGTCGCACCTCTTTAATCACTTGGATACTGCTCAGACACACTACAGACCGTTTCACTGGAGAGCTGATAAGTGAAGGCCATTTTTTCTACCGTGTGTGTCTCGGATGATTTTCAATAATTGCAGCCAATCACTCATGTCATTCTCCTGGCCACCTCATTAATATTCCCAGTCAACAGGTTTCTTTTGGCTCTTTTGTCTGGGAGAGACTGCTTTCCATGGCCCCAGGACTCTAGAAAAATGAGTCTTAGATGGAATTCCCACGTGGACTCTAGAAAAATGAGTCTTAGATGGAATTCCCTCAACGGTAAGATTCACATTTTCCCAAGTTAATGATAAAGCTGCCATCTCTGAGCTGTGACTGCGCCATCCACTGAACCTGTGTCACTGTGGTTAATCCTCAGAAGCCTGTCTGGGGCTGCTGGCGTGTCCATTTAAGGTTGTCTGAGTGACCCTGAAAACCTAACAAATACAAATCTCTCAAGTGATGTGGAATCTGGGGTTTAACACCCCCACGTCGCTTGGTGGTCCCATGCGAGCTCATGTTTGAGAAGCACCTTGTCAAGTTCATGGGGCTGAGTAAGTGGTAAAGTGAGATCTGGAAACAAGTCTGGCTGATTCCCAAACCAGGACTGTCGGACCTTAGAATGATATGAGAACGCTCACAGAAATCTGAAGGCTCAAAGTAAAATGACCCCATACAATAAAGACAGTTTAGCTCTGGTATTGGTTAAACTAAGTCAGTGGATTTATGGCCGCAGCTCAGCAACATCTCTTGGCTTCCTCTCCATGGTCATAAGAGGACTTTGCAATTCCAGGCATCATATTTAGTTTCTTCAATGTCCAGCAGGAGAAAGGCTGTGTCTCCTTCCATGCCTTTGAATGTAAGAGCTGTTTCCCAGGACAGAAATTCCAGAGATTTCATCACAGGCTCGTTTTCAGCACTGTGGGTGGCACCGCTAGTCAGACCAGTGGGTGCAGGTCATGAATTGGCGAGCGCCTCCCCAGGACCAGCAAAGTGCCAGTGCTCAGATTTCACAGAAAAGGACACTGAGGCTGGGCGGCAGTGAGTGCTGGCCCGAGACCCGCCCCTAAAGTGGCAGAACCAGGTCAAGGCCGTGCCCTTCCCATCGCACCGTCATCTGCTGGGGCCAAAGCAGGTGAAACGGAACACCCAGGGCAGTGCGACCCGGGGAGTGCCCGCCCTCTGCTTGAAAGGTATCCTTTCACTTGTTTACTTTCTTCACTGGCACCGTCAGCGTCCCGGTCAGCCCTTCAGGCAACATTTCGCTCCTCCGGAGATGGAGATGGAGAGACAGCTCTCTCAGCGCTCATACACCACCTGGCCGAAACCTGAAGGAAAGGTGAGGTGAGGTGAAAAATTCTAAATCCACAGTGGAGTCTGTGGGTTTGCATCAATCTGAGAAGTGATGCTGTCCATTTTCAAGTGGGAAACAGGTGGAACAACCTCACCTTTCAAGTGGAATTCGAATTTTGTTTACTGGAAGGAAAACTTGAACAACCAGGTTGTAGAACTGAAAGCATCTTTAGCTGGACTTTGTCCCGTCTCTTCTTTCACACACACAAATTGCGCAGTGGCGCTGCACGAGTAACGGGGTCAATGAGCGTCAGGACAGAGAGGAGACTCCAGTGCAAATCCCTGAATTACTGTGTTAGGGAATATTGGGATTTTTTAAATTTCTAGAGCCTATTATGCATGAAGTGCCAGTTAATTTCCTCTCACAAAGCAAAAGGCATATGCTCTCATAAGACTCTGAACATATTGCAGGCGTGTGGAGAAAAAGGGGCAAGTTTCTGAAGATTAGGATTCTTCCTGAACCTATGCACAGGAACGGTGTTTTTTGGAGTTGTGTTAAGGTAACAATCAATCTGATGTCTGACTCAGAGGTGAGATATACATTCCAGGAACTGGAAGGCATCATGCCGATTCTGTCATCTTTTCAATAAACCGAAGAGAGCTGGGATCAGATCCAGCTGCCATACACTGCCCAGAACACAGCAGAAAAATACAGATTTAAAATAATGGGGGCAAAGAAAAAGTGTGTAGTCTCCGCTAGAATGAATCAGGTGTATGTCAGAAGGTGGACGCCCACCAGGCGGGCAGCAGACGGTGGGACAGCAACCAAAGATGTCACCTTCAGCACCAGTGCTTCCACCCACCCCTCCACAGAGGAAAGTCTTCCTGGGGAAAGGACTGATGGTTCTTGGTGCGGGCATAAAAGAAAGTTTAGAATTGAGATCCTACACTGTGTAGCGTTGCTGTCACAGACAAGCCGCTTCATCTTCCCAAGCCCCAGGAAGAGGGTCGTAAGGATTAGCTGAGCCAGTATTACAAAGCACATAGACAGTTCCAGGCACATGGTGGTTGCTTCACTCATGATCATGCCCCCACCCCTTTAGTCTTCCTCAGTTAACTGTGACTTGTGGTCTCTGTGCCCCCTCTCCTGGTGCTGTGTGGGTCAGGACCTGTATCTTTTCATGTGGAATTGAAAATTTCATTCTCATATTGAAAGTTCAAGACCTCAAGGAGCAGAGGTCTTGTTGAGAACAGAGGTTAGGAAGGCAGAGTGGGACTTTGGACACTCCATTCCACACCTGCTTCTTGGCATCACTGTGATGTGCCTGGGATGCTGGTTACCATGACCACCTAATTATTTCCTCTAGGTCTGACCACCATGGTGAATTGAAACGCTTGCCAAACTCCTAACCAAACAAGGAGCAGATGTTCAATTTGAAAAAAAAAAAAATCTTTCTTGAACAATCATGTTTGTTTTCCGTCAATCACAACCACCCATGCACAGAAATGGGGGATGGAGAGGCAAGAGTGGGCATCAAGGAGGGTGCACGGGTGATGGGAGGGGGCCAAGTTATGAACTCTGCCTCCCCCTGGGCGAACCTTTCAGGAGATCCTGCTTGCTGACGTGATGTCCTAGTTATTTTCTGGAGTCACTGTATATGGCCCTGGGACAAGCTCTGTTACCCAACAGCAGAGGGCAACAAGAGCGGCTTGTAGAGTCAGGTGTGTGAGTCAGCACCACTTTTACCCCTGACTAGCTTGTCGACATTGGCTAGATTCTCTTTGCTGAGGTTGAGGTTTCTCGTACAAAGTGAAGATGCTAATACCTGCCTCAGAGAGTAAAGCAGAAAACTTGGGGCTTCAGCACAGTGCTAAGGAACCCACAGATTCCATGACAGAGCTCAGCTATAAACATGCTTTAAAATTCATGCACAATCTAATAGACCTACTCTTCTACAATGTACTGTATCAGTGACAAATTTGAGAAGTGAATTCCATCTAAACAAAAGGTGTCTTAAAATCACTTAGTACAATATTATTTTATTGTGAGGAAATTAAGATCTAGAGAGATCGAGGCACAGTTAGTTGACACACAGTTAACAGCTAGGGTAGTATTAGAATTCCACAGTGCTAATATCTAAACCAATGCTTTTTGGCAACATCCAATAATCCATAAGAAAGAGAAAGAAGGAAGAAAATGAAGATTCATTCGGCATCTACTATTTACAGGTATTTTCCAGGAATCATTTCATTTAGTCCTCATACGCAACAGAATGCAAAGCATTATTATCCTTCCTTTAACAAATGAAGGTACTAGGACATAAGCTCTAAAGAGCAGAGAAAGTATCTTTCTTATTTATTCCTTTGTGTTTAGCAGGCAGAACGGTGTCTGTCATCTAGTAGGTGCCCAATAGATACTTGTGAATGAGGAAGGCAAAATAATCTGACAAGATTGTATCACTAATGAATGGTAGAACCAGGTCTTGAAATGATCTCTGACTCCAAAGCCCATGATTTTTTTGAGCTGGCCCTTGTTTTTCTAAGAAACAGACAACCTGTTTACTTTCAGAATACTCAGTCTTTGTGTTTTGGTGGTGGAAAGTGTTTGGTGGTTGTAAACATCAGAAAAGAACTGGAACTAGTTATAAGAGTGAGAGAGCATTGTAGAATAAGGCACGTTTCATGGAACCTAAGCACGGGGACCCAGCGGAGCCCGGCAGTGGCTGGGAGCTAGGATGGCAATCCCACTGGGAAGCCAGTGTCTCCCTGAGGTCTGCCTGTTCCTCTGTGTGCCCCGAGCCTCACTCCCTTTCTCTCAGTATCTGCAATTCTATGTAAGAAAGTTAACCTCCAGCAAAGAAACTGACTCCCAGGCCCGATTAAAGTTTCTTGCAGAACAGATGTGACTGGCCACCTTCTGGCCTGAGTCCAGGGCTGTGACCATTTGCTTTGGCTAAGGGAAAATCACAGACTGTGAACTTGGCTTCTTGGAGTTGTTCCCTACACATCATGTGGGTGATGGAGTGGGGAAGTTCTGAGAATACAGGAGCTGAAAAATAACCCCAAAGGTATCAAATGCCTTGAGACATTCAGTGCTGGTTACAGGTGTCAACAAGCCAAGTGGCATCCCTGCCCTGACTGCACTTTGGCTGTTCACTCATTTAATGTTGGGTAGTCTCTGTTTCAGTTTAGAGAGAGCCAACTAAGTCAGTGCCATGGGAGGTCTCGAACCTTGATTCTTTGGCTGCGTCAGGCCTCACATACCCTTCTAATAAGTACTCCTTTGCTTAACCTGGTGTGAGATGGGTTTTTGCTACTTCCAATCAACAGAATTCTGACAAGTGTATCAGTGTGTTGAGGGAGCGGAACGCCACAAGAATCCACTCCCCAGTGTAGCAATGGCCAGATCCTCAGTGTAGTCAGGCTGGCTCACACTAGGGAGTTGAGGACCCTGTCCTGTGGGGCTGGGTAGTAGCAACCTTTAGTATGGAGCAGAACTTCAATTGATTAAAGATTGATGAACTCAGAACATTGTCTGCCAAGTAGTAACTTTAGGAGAGCTGGTGGAAAATACCAAAATAGTGCTGCACTTGGCTATTTCTTCAGGTAAGAAGTAGAGTTTTGGCCAATATGATAACAAGCAGAGAATAGCTGGACTGGTTTACAGCAATGATAAAAGAATTAATTTCTTTCTACCTGTACTTAATAATTTTGAACCTGATGAATCAGGTAATCAAGTGCCTTAAGAACAGAGCCTTGCCTGGTGTGGCAGCCCCTGCCTATAACCACAGCACCCAGGGAGGCCAAGGTAGAGGAATTGCAATATTGAGCTTAGTTTGGGCAACTTAATGACTTAGAAAGACCGTGCCTCAGTGTCTTGAGAGTGCAAAAGAATCAGAGAACTTCATACTCTGCTTGATTCTGAGTGGTTCGGAGATGGCATCCCTGTCTCAGAAATTTAGAAACACACAGGAGAGGAAATGGCGACGTGCAGAGGGGAGCTTCATGGTTGGAAAGGTGAGCTTTGCCTCACTGCTCGAGGATGTTGTTCAAGTTCAGAGGCAGAAGCAAATAAGCTAAGAGTTAGGAGACAAAGAGTTCCCAAGGTTGACGTCAAAAACTGTTGTTGCTGGGTGTGGTGATGAACCCCTGTAATCCCAGCATTTGGGAAGCTGAGGCAGGAGGGTTGCTATGAGTTCTAGGCCAGCCTGAACTACATAGTGAGATCCTGTTATGAGTTCTAGGCCAGCCTGAAATACAAAGTGATACCCTATGTCAAAAACAAAGCAAAACAAACAAAAACCAAAAACTGTTGTTACAAAAGAAGGGTCCAAATTAAAAAAAGAAATTCATTTTTTAAATTTTTGGCAAGACGGCTGATGTTGGCTTCTGGGAGTATAAATCTTCTGGTCTTTTCTGCCATCTCATGCCATCCATAGATTCAGACAACCAAAGACTGAAATGCTCAAGCCTGCCTCTTCAACCCCTAAAGCAACAGGGATGAGCTACCCAAGTGGCACGTCCTCTGTAGCAGAGCTCTGCTCAGTCGTCCCAGCTCAGCACTTGAGTCCTCCCAGAGGGCGGCGCTCAGGCAGCCAGAACGATTGGCTAGGAACACAGATATCCTGGAGCCTGCATCTGGACCCCCCACGCTCTCTACAGCAGCCTGCTTACCCTTGTTCCTTGGTCTTTGCACAGTGAGCACCGCAGAGTCAGGTGCATTACTTAGCACTGAGCCTGCACAACCTCAAGATGCCACTTCCGGTTGTATGCAAGAGGAGGGATCCGTACTCACTAGAAAACCCGGGTTTGGAAATCACTGAATTTGGATCTAGATTTGTCAGCTGAATAGGGCTTTTAGTTTTCTCCTATTGGGAAAGGGGTGACTTTGGATAAAATGAGATTTACACAATAATGACAGCAGAAACTAACTGAACCCTTACTCTGCGCGGGGCCTAAAGATTTGTCCCAGTTGGCCTCCGAGGTGGGCACTATTGTTTAATGTAGACAGTGAAGCACCTCGCTTAAAGTTGAACTAAGAGTTTAATCTATGCCTTGGGCTTGTAACCATTATATTGCATTTCTTTCTCTGTAGGTGACTTACATGCTGGAGTTTGCTTTGTTTCTTTCTACTACCTCCTACTATTACATCTTCTTGACAGCTTATTTTTACGGTTTTTTTGAGGTACGATTCACATGAACAACAAGGAAATACGATTGAGTTTTGACATATATTTCTACCCATGAAAATATCACTGCAATTCAGATAAGGAAATTTTGCTCGAATTTTTATGTCTCTCTGTGGTCCATTCCTTTTCCAGTTTCATCTCCCTTCAGAGAGAACTAAGTTCTTTTCTGTGATCACAGACCAACTTTCACTTTTGTGAATTTTATGTAGTTGGAATCATATCCTCTGTACTCTTTATTGTCTGCCTTCTTTTGTATCATTATTTTGCAATGTATCCATGATGAGTGGATCCATATTTTATTGCTTTTTGTTTAAGTTATTACACAGTATGTATGCTTTTCTGTGTAGTGGTATACAGACTCATGCAGCAGGACACAAGCATAGCTGCTCTGCACGCCCACATTCACATGTTTGTGTAGGTGTGCCTGTTAATTTAAATAAGTCTCTGGCAGTGTACTGGCTGCCCTGTATGCTAGGTGTACGCTTAGCCTTTTGGGAAACTGCCTCACAGGTTCCACAGTGGCTGCCCTGCCTTGCATTCTCACGGGCGGTGCTTGAGTTCCAGCTGCCCCGGCTCTTACCGATGCTCGCTGGGGTCAGCCTTTCCAGTGTGCGTGGGGAGGCAATTCATTGTGATTTTCACCAGTGTTTTCCTGGAAAACAGCAAAGCCAAGCATTTTATAGGCTTGTTTGCCATCTACAGTTCTTCTTTGTTGAAATGTGCATTCAAACATTTTTCCATTTTATTTTTGCAGTTGTTTCATTATATCATTATTATTATCTTAGTTCTTCCCTCTGGAGTGGCTTTCTTTTCTTGAGGAACACATTCCACACAGCAGAACATATAGAATGAGGAGGCACATGTGATTTAGAGGAAAGGGTACAGATTTGGAAATGAACAGGTATCTCTGCTGTATGAAAAATTATGTCACCTTGGGAGACTCAGTAAATAACTATGAACCTCAGTTCGTTTGTCTGGACCCAGTGAGCCTATTTCCTAGTGGACCTATGAGATGTACTTGAAACACTCTTACTGTATGAATGGCACCAGATGATAACAACCCTTGGTAAGTCAATGTCCTAGCAAAAGGTTACTTACAAGAACTTTTTTTGTACCAGGAATCGAACTCTTGACCTTGAGCTTGCCAGGCAGGTGCTGTGCTGCTGAACTATATCCCCACCTCCAAGAATTTTGATTATAAGAACTGTTAAGACTCCTCTCAATGCCAGGGAGTCATGTAAAATAATATCTGGAATTGTCCCTTGGTTGTGACTTATTTTTTCTGTTCCTTTCTGTACCTTAATATGCAGTTTGCACAAGAGGCTTATCTTCCACAAACACACTTGACACACTGACAGCACGCTGCAGCTCTGCGTGCCTCTTACTAAGATTCAGGAATCCTCCGGCTCAGTGGCTCCTCTTCTTGGTCCTCTGGTTTGTACACTGTCCTCGCCCTTTCCTAAGTTTCTCCTTTTTATATCTTGCTCAGACAGACGAAACAATGCCTATTTTCTATGGCAGTGGTAGAGAAATCTCAGTCTCCCTGTCCCCGGGGACTAAAGGTGCAGGTGGCCATCAGCAGCTAATAGAAATCGCATTCTCCCATTGTGCAAGGAGCCTGGTGGCAGCTGTCTGGGTCTCCACCCTGCACTCTGGGAGTCTGCGGGCTGAGCTGCCCTTGTGTTGCTCTTGGTGGGGGAAGTGCGGGAGCAGGAGAGCAGGGCCAGAACTATTGCTCTGGCTTTCTGACAAGAAAAGAGCAGCTTCCAGACAGAGTTCAACCTGCAAAAGGCTCCCCCGCTGCGCAGGAATTATGCACTCTAGGACATGCTTCCTGTGCAGCAACATCAAATATTCCTGCTGTCTGCAGAAGCTCAGACTTAACTCGTTAACTCTTTTGTGCCCAGTCTGCCTGAGCTACAAAATCTCTTGCCACAATGTGGTGCCCAGGATAGGTGCCTGGCATGGCGGTTTAATTCCTGATCAGAGTGCACTCCCAAGCAGGTATGGAGGCTGTATCTTCAAGTTCCCCTGGTGAACATCACTGGGGTTCTGTGAGTGTCACCATCCCCATCTTTTCGGGGCTACTGTTCCTTCATGCCTTTTGTTCATATGCTTCTCTCCCTTCACACCTATCCATTTGGGTGACTCTTGTGGCTGGCTCTAGAGAAGATGCCAAGAGGCCGTGAACTGTCACAGAGTCCTTGAAAAGGGTACATTGTCCTCCCAGGGTTTTAGGATGTAACCCTTCCCAAAGAGCTTTAGGATTCCCCTGAGAGAGGATGACAATATCATATTGAAGTCTTCTGGTCCTTTTCAGGGAGAAATTCACAACGAGTGCATGTGGAAGGAGAAGCTGCATTAAACCTAGAGTCCTGTGGGATGACACGGAAAGACTGGCTTAGTCTCAAATGCTGATAGCCCACTGATGTGCACGGACAACATGGTTACACAGAGGCAAGGCCGGGTCCTGCGCTCTCCCAGGCTGGCAAAAGCACCCTTCCTGGAACAGCTCCTTGCTACCTCCCATCCTCTCTGCACTTAACTTCCGGGAATCATCCTTCCTCACCAAGCCTTCAGGCAAGTGCAGACAAATGAACGGATTGAGAAATCACCCTTCAGAGAACCCTCAGTGCCTTCCCTCCAAATGGAACAATAAGAAGACAAAGCAAAACAGTAAATCAGTTGTCTTACAGAGCTGAGTGTCCACACTAGGAAGAATACTACACAAGACTTTAAGGAACATCTAGACAGTGAGCAAGGAAAGGGGACCTGTGGAGAGCTCACGGGACACCCTGCCATTCCCACCCCGTGCTAGGGGGTTTCTCCTCTCTGTCTTCTTCAGTCCTCACCCTGGTCCTCTGGAGTAAGGGTTATGATGCTGGGGTTACAAGTGAGAAAACAGCATCGTGGAGTCCTAAGGGTCTGGTTAGGTCTCCCAGTGATTAGCAACAGACCTGGGACTTACACACAAGGCCACCAGACCCCCACAGGCCACGGAGTCTCAGCGCACCCTTCCTAGCCTTCTCGTGGAGCGCACTCCCGTTCTCCCTGCCCCGCACAGCACGTGTTGGTCTCTTGCCTTGCTGTGTGCAGACCCAGGCTGAGCCGAGTGCCTGGCCAAGTTCGCTTCCGCTGTTCTGCAGTTTGCTCAGACACATTCCCAAGGGAGCTGCCTCGGGCAAGTGCAGTCTTCTTCCTCAACCTCCTTGTGCTCCTGAGTGGTCTCCTGGGGACTGCAGGCCTTGGTGAAGGGCAACACCCAGACCCATGGGGAGCAGGGTCTAGGTTGCTGACATTGCCTTCCAGTCCCTATGCTGTCCCTGGCTGTGTTTTCTCAGTGGTGCATGTGTGTTTGTTTTCTTCTTGGCCGAGGGTCATTCTGGGCTCAAAGATCAGTTGGTAAACAGAGAGAACCGACCTTTCCCCAGTGCAGGTTAGTGCCTCCACCCTCTTCTTTAAGGGTCGATTTTCTAGAATCTTCTCTTGCCCATTTTTTGGACCCTAAGGATGCAAAGATGAATGAGGCTCATTCTTAGCCCACGAATAATTCACAACAGGGTGAGGTAGGTGCTGTCAGTCAGTGTTCAGCTTAAAAAATGGAAGTCATTCCAGGTGTTTCAAGCAGACAGGATTTTAATAAGGGGATTAGAAACTTACAAAAATCATTACAAAGGTTAGAGCTGTACATTCTAGTTTTAGGGACGACATCCAGAGAGAGGGATTACCTCTCCCCCATCAGGGAGGTGGCCAGGCCAGAAGCACAAAACAAGGTAATTACTGAGTTCTAGGTTCCAGTGCCTGTAACATACTTGCACTCTAAGGATCAGAAATCCAGTGTTGGGAAGCTGTCATTGCTGCTGTTAAAACTCACCCCTGACAATCATAAAATGATCGGCTGTTTACTGGACTATGATGCAGAGAAACCTCCCATCTCACAACTGTACTTGCCAATGGGAAATATCTCAACATCTCTCTGCTTTGTTCGTTTGGTCCTTTACATGGACAGATATTGGTGGAGGTGAATCTGCACCCAGAAACTTCTCTGCAGCAACTCTGGAAAATGGGCTTGTCTTACAGGAAATGAAAGTGGATACTAGGAATAGCTTCTGATGTCTGCCACAGACTCAAGAATCTATGTGTGCACTCATACCGTGCCAGAAGCGGCAGACAGTGCAGGGTATGGGGGGTCATGAGGAAGGGAGAGACCCATTCTACCTGGACGTGAGGGACAGTGCAGAGAAGGCGCTCCTGTCGGGTCTTGAAGAATATTCCCTAGAAGTCTGCCACGAGGAGAGCAGGAAGGTGCTCAGGGCACCGGAAATGTTGTTTTAAGGCCAGGGAATAGTAAAAGTATAGGTGCCTGGAGTTGGTTTGCATGTCCTTTGTGTGAAACAGAAGAAAGAGGAATACAGAGATGAGGAGGTTCAGGAAGGGGTGGCGATGAAATAAAGCAGAGCTCTTGATATATCAGGCTCAAGGGCTCAAACTTCCTTCTCTGTGATGGGCAGTCTTTGGAAGAGTCTAAGTGGGGAATGGTAAGGCAGGACAGGCTTGCGACGTGCTGCAGAGTGGGTATGATTGAGTGTGTCTCCAGGGGTTCATGTGTCAGAAGCCTGGCCCTCAGTGTAGCAGTACTGAGAAGAGGAACCCATCAAGAGGCAGGGTCTGCTGAAGGTAGTTAAGACATTGGGCCTGGCTGTTGAAAGGATTACTGTAGTTCTTGTGGTTAGTCAGGCTGCTATTGAAAGAGGGCCTGGTCCCTCAGTACCCCAGGATTCCCATCTGACTCTATTCATGTGCTGCCATCATGAAGCCACCACCATGTGGTGACATGGCCTGAAATTCTCACCAGAGGACAGGAGAGGCTGGTGCCACACACTTCTGAATCTCCAGAATGGTGAACTAAACAAAACTCTTTCCTTTATAAAGTTCCCAGCCTCAGATATTTTGCTATAGTGATAGAAAATGGACTGATACAGAGTGTTCACTGTGGATGTTATCTGGAGATCCACCGGTGGGAAGAAATCAAAATAAAAAGCAGTTGGGAAGCTATGGCAGTGTGGCAGGTGAGGCATAGTTAGTCTCTAAACTGGGACTGTGGATAGTGAGGCTAGAGGCATAAGACTTGTATTCCATCAGGAAGTTGAGTCAATAGGACGCAACCGAGCTAAAGTAACTAGGAACAAATACTGGACACATACACTATGCACCATACCCAGTGTTACAGACTCTGCACACCTCAGCTCATGCAGCCCTTGCACAACTCTGTAACCAGCTTTTATTTTTTGTCTCATTGGCAGAGGAGGAAACCGAAGCAGAGCTAGCAAATGTCACAGATAGGATTGGAACTTGGTAGTCCAGCTTTTAGGAAACAGATGCTCAATCAATTTGCTATCAAATTCCTTTATTTTCAGTGGAAAAATTTCTTTACTGTACTTTATAAATCTTCCTTCTGCCTATGAATTCTGCTTTTAATCAGAGAGAGGAGTTTTTTTTTTTTTAACCCAGAAGTTCATGATTGAATTTCTGTAAGTCTGGTGAACCCTGAAATTGTAACAAGTTTTTATGTTTTTTCTGCATTGATGCATTGTTTTTCTGGGAAGTAGTTGCAAAGTTCCTCAACAGATTCCCAAGTAGGTCATGATCTAAAAATACACTCTAGAAAGTTGCCTTTGAGCAGTGCTTCTCCAAATGCACTACCTAAACAAGAAGCATCAGCAGACCCTAGGACTTGTTGAGAATGCGTATTCCCAGGCCTTGTCCCAGAAACTCTGGGGCTGGTGCCCAGACCTCTGTGTTGAAGCTTTCTGGTGACCTGAACCATTGCCCTGGAGCCAGAGCGAGTATAGCAGATATGGCCGGGGGTCTGTGGCTTGGCCTGGCTGAGGCCTTCACAGGAGAGGTCACAAAAAGGAAGAGCGAGTGAATTCTTAGAAGGCTGAGACCTTCCGAAGGAAACTCTGAGTTCATAAGTTTCGCCCTGAGCTGATGTTCTGGACTAGGTATTACCTGAGGTATCCCACAAAACGCAAAACAGGCATCTGAGGAAGACAAGGGGGATGCTGGACACTGGACTTGCAGGCCCACACTCCTGGCGCCCCTCGGAGCCCAGCCTCCCTCCTCCGCAGACAGCTGCTCCCACTGCTGAGCTCAGAGACCTTCTTGGGGTACACAGACCTCTAATGACATTTCAGCAAGGGTCACTTACTGGGTTCCCAAGGCGGTTAGTACCCATCGACACCCTAGCCTATCCCAGTGGGCGCCGTTTGCACCTCTCCAGTTCACCCCACGGATCGGGCTTTCTCCACACCTTTGATGGACGCACACAGGTCCAGAGCCAACCTGCAGGGGCTGGAGGTGGCAGGGGTGAAGCTTTCTTTCCCCCATGGCGGCCTCACCACCCACGCCTCCGGGAGCCAAGTCCTGGCCTCCTTTCTGCAGAGTCACCAAGCTGGAAATCATCTAGGGCAGGGAGACAGCCGTGTCTGCTGGTTGGCTTGGAAAGGTTCTGGGAACTCATTATGATCTAAACAGCTATTCCAGTTACTCCCGTGACTCAGACTCTGCAGTCAGGATCTTCCTGTGTCCACAGGGGTGGGTAGCTGACTCAGGGCTGAAGAGGGCACCTTGTCAGCCCTCCTGGGCTCCCGGCTCCCCTCCCTCCCTCTGCTTCTTCCCAGGGGACATGGAAGAGCTTCTCCCAGGGTTCAGTTTCATTTCCAAACAGAAGTCAGCCTCCTCTCACTGCAGCTTCTCGCACCTATCCATCTCTGCCGTGCTGGGAGGAAGAGTCACAAAGGCTCACTCGCACACTGTGTGCTGCATGTTCACGCACACACCCACCGCACACTTACCCAGCCCCCCCATGTCTCCTGCTGAGCGCGATTCCTTCAGATTCAGAAAAATGAGACCTGAATCTGTGGCACTGTTTGGTGCCTGGTAAGGGAAAATGTGCAAACAGACATGCAGGAAGCTGTGGAAAAGGTTCTGAAGAGAGCCACAGAGCTCAGAGCATGGGCAGCAGCAAGGGGGAGCCCTCCTGGGTGCCCGGCAGGCCTGCAGCACGCTGGGCACTAACCCAGCAGAGCTGGTGAGAACTGCCCTGGCAGGAGAGGATCTTCTGGAAGAAGCAGGGAAGATTGATGGAGGCAAAAGGGCAGAGGGACTCAAGCTGCAAGTGTTACAGTTTTGCCTCTGGTTGGGTCTTTGGAAAACTCAGATGTCATATCATACCTACAAAGGAGGATGGATAGTGAACTCAGCTGTTACACCCTATCCGCCAGGCAGGGCAGCCAGCGGGCTCGGCTGTCACACCCTATCCACCAGGCAGGGCACCCAGTGTGCTCGGCTGTTACACCCTATCC
>RJWM01040028.1:0-15741 GCA_004363535.1 Dasyprocta punctata
TCTAGATGTAGGTGATTCTTGGTCTTTATGTCTATCCCAAGAACCTACCTTCACATTATATGAAGACTGAGGAGTTGCTATCCATTTGTCTTAATATCCATTTCTTTGGAACTGGACTATGGTAATGGTTACAATCGCAGTGTTGTCTTACAGGGGGGAATAACTGGTTATTCTATGTGTGACATCCTGTTTAAAGTAGTTCAATTGGCAATAGCAATAGACACAAATATACTCAGAGTACTAACAAACTGTGGTAACTATTAGCCTTGTATCTATAGCCATAGGAGAAAGACCTACAATATATAATATAATTCAACTTATTTCAGGAACTTGTATGCAATGATTTCCCACTTAATACAATGATTTTTACCTTGTGGTGAGTGGAAGGGTAGTTCAAGAGGATAGAGGATAGAATATAGAGATGAATAAGATTAAATTTATTAGGAGCAAGGTTGGAAGCACAGGAAGATCATTCAGGTTTTGGACAATTTTAGGGCGGGTGAGGGAAAGACTGGAGGAGAAGACCTAGGAGTTTTGAAGTGAACTATAAAGAGAAGAGACAATGTTTATTCACATAAAAGTATCTTATAGTCAAGTGAGATAGTTGAGGAAAGAGAGGAAGAGGATGAGTAGAGCAAAACAAAAAGGAAGGCTGGAGATCTAAATTATGAATGAGAGAGAAAAGAAGGAAGAAAAGGAAAAGGAAAAGAAAGAAATAAAAAGCAATAAACAAAAATATCCTCACACACTGCAAAAGCAACAATGTACAGAATGAAAAACAATACAGAACATGATAGAACGGATAGATCACAAGAAAAGGAAGGGAAAGCAAACAAAGAAACAAACAGCAAAAACTAACAAGCAAAACAAAACAAAACAAACAAACAAACAAACAAAAAAAAAACAAAGTGAAACAAAACAAAACAGTCCCACTGAATACCAAAAGGAAAACCCATCAGACACAGAGAAATGACAGTAGTGAAATTCCTCTAGTGTCTATATTTCTATTTCTGTGTTAGGTGCAAGTTAGATCCCAGAAATGTGACTCTGGCCAAGATTACAGGTGGTTTTTGCTGGGTTTGGGCCTGTCTTTGTCTCTAGATTTGGGGGATGGGATTAGGTCTCTGTGGTTGAAGTTCTCCCAGGTTATTTAGAAAAGTAAAAGGAGAGACAAAGAGAGAGAGAGAGAAAGAGAGAGAGAGAGAGAGAGAGAGAGAGAGAGAGAGAGAGGGAGACAGTACAAGAAAATAGAAAGGGGCAGTGTTTCAGACAAGGAGACATTATATGCTGCATATCCTTAGATGCTTATTGACAACAACTTAATCAGGTAGGTGTATAACTATCTCTTCTTTGTAGATGGAAAAACTGAAAACATAGTAGATAAGACAATATTTACTATTACACAAATGATAAATTGGGAGTTAAATTTGTAGCCTATTTCTAGTGCTGTATCTGATTGCATTATTTCATGGTTTCAGTCTTTGTTTTCTCTTTTTTAGGGGCAATGTTTACTCACATAAAAGTATCTTATCTTGCTGCTTAGTTTTTAGATTTTATAGATGATATTTTATTAACTTTGATTATCTTTAAGTTATGTCTTCTTTTTTGGATCTGGTAGCTTTTATTTCTGATCCTTTCATATGACTTAAAATAGTGACAATTTTAAGTAGACAGGTTTTCAGTACCAGAAAAATGTTGATTGTTTTTCTTGCCTAGGGCTTCAGGAGATTACTCTAGCAGTAGCATAAGAATGGTGTATAGGAATTTTTCTATTCCCCTTCAATAGAGGAACAAACTTTAGGTGTCCCAACTTTGCAGGTGGATCTTATCTTTGCCTCCCCACTATAGACTCATCACAATCACATGTCCTCCTTATTTCGAGGTACTAACACTTTCATTTATGGTGGGGAGGATATACCTTTCTTTTTTGAATCTAACTATTTGATATAAGTAAATAATAGCATACTTAATCTATCTGAATTTAACCTATCACTTTGCTAGCATTTTTGTTTCTAACTGGAGAGTAAGCTTCATCGTGTATTACAACCTATATTATTTTATGGATGAGGGAATCAAATTAAAATATGGGTAGTGGAAGCATACTGAGTCAAACATGTACCCTAAACTATTGATCTTTGAAGATGGTAAAATTAAGATTAAAATAATAAAAGTGGGTCCTTACCCATTTTAACAGACAGAGAGAACTTGGATATAGAAAAACACACAGAAGAGCAATGCCATAGATTATTAAGAAAGATACTGATGCAATGAATCTATCACACAAAGATTAAAAGCAAGCAAGCAGAAACTGAAAGGGAGAATTAGACAGGTTCTTCCTCACAGACCCAGAAAAAACCAACCTTGATTCTGGGCTTGTAGTCTCAAGAACAGTGAGTCAGTTAGGCATGGTGGCACAGGTCTGTAGTTCCAGGCCTCTGAGGCTGAGGTAGGCAGAGCAGGAATTTGAAGGGAGTCTGGTACCCAAGTCATGGTTCTTTGTTACAACAGTCCTAGAAATCAAAGACCAACATTATCTGGTTAAAAGGTATTAGAAATATTTGAATTTCCTAAAGTATCACTTCTTTTAAGAGGTTGGAGAGGAACATATTAGGGTATAACCCTAATTTTTAAAAGTACATGCTTTATATTAAGAAATGTTGGCCTCCAAAGATTGGAATAAGATTCAGAAACACACGATAGAAAAAAGATAACTCTGTTAGTAAAGGCTAAAAAGAAGTCGAAGATAAAAGTGCATACTTTTTACACTGAGTTCTTGATTGTTGTATTTTACAAATAAATGTGATGTTTAACTTTACAAAGGATGCAAATAAAACCTCTGAATTAAAGAAATTCCAGGTCACCACATATACTTTTTAGAGACATTTCAGTGGACAGAAGTATGGGATGTATGAAACAGAAGCTTCATGGAAGCAAAGTTATGAGCTCTGGGATTTAGATTAGTTGGAATAGTAGGCGAGAGAGGCAAACCATCTTCAACTCATGACATGCCCTTGATTTGATAAACCATAATAGGAAAAAGAAATAAATTTTTACTGAGCTGTGTCTACCAGAAGAGTAAGGGAGAAATATATCCATGCAGAAAGGAACAATTTTCTTTTATCTAAAGGCCAACTCCATGTAAAGTAAAATATTTATAGCACTCTTTAGAAAGTATGGATTCAGTTATTTTCAACAAATCTTTTTGCTATCTTTGTAAAATTCTGACTTAAGGAAGAATTTCCTGTGCTGTTTATAGAACTATGTGAACCAACTGAGACCAATCTGCTGGTAGAGTCAGGGTTCTCTTTTTCAGAGTGTGTAAACCTGTATATTCATGAAGATAACATGAGATCTAGCCATTAAATTTATTAAGATGTAGTTGTGTGCAAAGGAGCATGCTAAAGAGCCTCAGAATTCTGTATCTTATAACATGATTTATAACTGCAGTGCTGGAAATTTTCTCAAACTTTTCCATGCGCAACACTATGTTATACTTCAACAGCATCTCCCTCCCCTCAAATTCCCCCTAACAAAACTTTATATTCATTAGGAAATGATGCACAATGTATTATTTATATCATGGAAGTTGCAAAGTACACTGTACAAGCAAACAGTGAGAAAGACAGACGGTGTACTTAGAAAATATGTCTAGATACTTTGTTGGCTACTCAGTTTCGTTCTAATGCTCTAGAATTCACTCTGTGTCAAAAGGTTTGAAGACTGGAAATTCCTTTATTAGCTTGCTTGCCAGAGAAACTTCAGTTTGAGTTAGCAGATGTAAGAAACTTCTATAAGACCGAAAACTGAATAAGAAAATTATTCTTTGTTGAAAACTTGAAGCAGGCATATGGTACTTGTGTGTGGGAGATATGCCCAGGGCTATGCAAGCCTCTGCCTAAGAGCCATCCACTCTTTCTCTCTGAAGCTGCTGTCACCTGGAGTGTCTTACTTGAAACTTCTACACTTCCAGTGTCCCAAGAAACAGATGCAACCTCCATACACTGTGCTTCCTAGACCTTCTCTAATCATAGTTTAAGCTTCAGATACTTGAAACACATCATGACTAATGGAGAAAGAACAAAATAATACAAAGTTAAAAGGCCAAACATTGAATTAAAAATCACTTGGGACATAAGGAGAAATTGATATAATGACTATTAAAGAGATGGAAAGGGAAAAAGGAAGGGAAGGAAAGGGAAGGGAAGAAAAGAAAAAAGAAAAGAAAAGAAAAGAAGAAAAAAGAAAAAGGCAACAGAGAAAGATGCATGGGAGTTTCAGATAATGGAATTTCCTAGTATAAATAGGTTTTAAAAATATATATGTATAATAGCATAGGAAACTGAATCAATGATAAAATTAACAATGATAATCTGAGAATTTGCATTTTAACCAGTTCTTAAGTGCTGCTGGTGCTATTTAAGTATCACACTTTAAAAACAATTATTTTAGAAGTTTCTCTGACTTTGAACCACCCCCACCACCTTTCTTTTTTTGTAGAGGACCTGTCCACACTTGGATATCAGCTGATTGATTCTGAGTCGAACCTCCAGCTTCCCTGTTCTTGAGTCCTTAAAATTCTCATTGTAACTTCTTTGGATGACTTTACTCAGACAGGGAGAGAGCCAGAATTTACTGGGAAATTCTGTCCTTTCAAAGTAGTTTGCAGTCAATGACAGATTTGTAAAGGAACAAAACTATATTTCTTCTTTGAGATGGTAAAAACTCTTTGGAGCAATTTATATACAAAATCTTCCTGTGGTACCAGGCTGACATAGGACTGCACTGGACATCTGTTCCCGTTTTGCTTCTTCTATGCTTCTGCTTCTTTCTAAGTTCCATACTAAAATAAGTATACATGTACCCAAAAACTTCAGAATATATAGCGTGTGCTGAGTTGTTTCTACTATGTGTATTTTCTCCTTTTAATTACATTTTCCCTATTTGTATACCTATTTTAACTTTTGATGAAATATCAAACACTGGCAAGAGAAATGTGCTGTCTAGTATAATATCCATTAACTCCCTGTGGCTATTTAAATTTAAAGTAAATCAAACTAAAAATTAAGTTCTAAAATACAGTAGCCATCTTTTAAATATTCAGTAGTCACATGTGGCTATTGGCTGCTCACGAAAAATGAAACATCCACAATGACACAAACTGTATAATAAATTTAGTTCTAGAGATTTCCATTGACTTTATATTTCTGCAATGATGATTTGTGTGTAGTCTGATCATATTTTTACATATAGTAATAACAATAGCTAACTATTGCATATAATTTTCTTAAGATAGCCCACTTTTGGTTTACCCTGACTCCTACTGTGTATTCCATAGGACGTTTCAAATAATAGCCTGCTAGTTTCTTACTACTAATTATTGCATTCCTAGCAGAAAGAACTATTGAAAATTTTCCAGATAACCTTAATTCATTTATAAGAGTTTAGGTTATTTAAAGCAGGGCTGCAGTTCTTGAAAATACCAGTGCATTTATCATTCAATCTTACCTCCAGAGGTTAGCATTTTGTGGTTTTAACATCAAAATTAGAGAATTTAAAGCTTCCTGTACTTGCTACATTTTGCACTATATGTTTTTTCCTCATTCCCATTAAGTTGCCTAGTCTTCTGTTTTATTTATCTTAAAGGGAATAAAGCAAAACCAAACAAAACAGAACAAACCAGATCAGAGCAAAAAATACAAATGACACAGGACTTCAGAACAAGACAACAGGAAATCAACAGTGGCTACCATAATGTCACTTGTTTTCTTTGAAATAGTTGTCCATACCTTCACACAATAGATTCAAATAAAACAATAGTATAAAACCAATCAAAACAAAAGAATGAAAGCATTATGGGCCTTCAAAACCAGATGATAGGAAGTCAACAATGGTTACCATAATGTCTCTTGTTCTCTTCAAAATAGCTGTCCATACTCTCACACAAATTGAAATCAAATAATAGAAAACAGACTAAAAACAATCAAAACAAACAATAAAATCATTGTAGGACTTCAAAACGAGATGATAGGAAATCAGCAATGGCTACCATAATGCTTCATTTCTTCAAAATAGCTGTTCATATCATCACACATCATATCATCATACATCAGTTCTTGTAAACTCTTAGGAGAAATTCTAGGAATGTATAATGCTATACATGTACACCTATCCTTTCTATATTAGAGAAAAAAAAACAAAACAAAACAAAAAATGCAAGAAAAACAAGAAACAAAAGAGAAACAACAATAACAGAAATCCCAAACAATAGCAATATAGGCTTTCAAAACAAGGTGGTAGAAATATAACAAAGATTGATATTTTGCAAGTTATCTTCAAAAGAGCTGCTCAGATTACCAGATATAGACATGCAAAATCAACCTAACCCTATGTGTAATAACTGTTTTGCTCCAACAACTAACAGAGTTAGTAGTATAATCATCTTACCTATCTTAAGTGTATATATACAGATTTATATCTTTTTTCTTTTCCCTTACTTCTTTTCTCCTTTTCCGTATCTGACTTATTTTTCCCCTTTGAGCAGTTTCTTACCCTTTCACAATATTTATTGAAAATTTTGGATCTCATTTACTCTTTCAGTTTCTTACACTACGGAAACCATATGGTATTTACACATGTGAGTTTGATTTATTTCACTTATGAATATGATCTCAAGTCTCATCAATTTACCTGTAAAAGCCTCAATGTGATCCTTCTTTATAGCTGAGTAATAACTCTGTTATATAAAGATGCAACATATTTTTTATCCATTCCTCAGTTGATGGGCATTTATGTTGTTTCCAAGATTTGGCTATTACACATTGTGCTGCTGTAAACGTGGGTGGACATACATCACTGTGATATGATGTTTTCAATTCTTCTAGGAATATGCCCAGAAGTGGGATAGCTGGGTCAAAGGGGATCTCCAATTCCAGTTTTGAGGAATCTCCAGACTGATTTCCACAGTGGTTGCATCATTGTACACTCCCACCAACAATGCAGAAGAGTTCCTTTTTCCCCACAGCCTCTTCAGCATTTGTTATTGGTGGTTTTCTTGATCTTGGCCATTCTTTCTGGAGTGAGATGGAATCTCAGTGTTGTTTTAATTTGCATTTCTCTAATGACCAATGACGCTGAACATTTTTCATGTATTTATTTGTCATTTGTATTTCTTCAGCTGAGAAGTGTGCATTCATCATTCCCATTAAGTTGTCTATTCTTCTATTCACTGTTCTGCATATCAACTTTATTTTTTAGAAGTGTCACATGATTCTAAGGAAAAATAAGCTTTTGCTAACAGTATCACTTTTTGACTTCAATCATTTTGAATTTTGCACTTAAAATTCATTCCATTATTGCCTGTTGCCTTCTGGTAGATTGGAACAAAATTTAACTAATGTTTTATCTTTCAATGACACAGAATTTGTACCTATTTATGAGAGAAAATGTTATGTTTTGATTCACATATACATTGGTGAGTGATCAATTTAGAATAACTAGCATATCCACAACATTAAATTGCTATCACTTTCATCTGCAGTGCAATCCATTTTCTGTTTTCAGTTTTTATATATAATTTATTACTGGTGATTATACTGACTCTGCTGTGCCATAGAACACCAGAAGTAATTTTTCCTAGCAAAGAATAACAGTTTACTCATTGCCTCGCCTCTTTCCTTCTCCACACTTTCATATAATTGTTGCTGGGAAGGTGAGTTAGTACAACTTTTATGGACTGTAATATAGAAGCTCCTCAAAAAGAATAGCACTTCTAAATGATGCCAAAATCCCACACCTTGATTTATACCCAAAGAAAATGAAATCAGTATGTCAAAGAGACATCTGTGTTTTACTGTTCATTGCAGCATGGTTTACAATAGCTAAACAAAGGGAAACAACGTAGGTACCATCTACTGATGAAAGGAAATACAGATCAATACATTTTGTGAATTATAACAGAAAAAGAAAGACAATTACCATATGGTCCTATATATGAAAACTAAAAATAGTTAATTTCATAGATGTTGAGACTATAATGGTAGATATCAGAAGCCAAGGAGAGTGGAGAGATCTAAAAATGTCTTTCAGCGTTTGCCAAGTTATAGTTAGTTAGAGGTACTTCTGTTGTGCTATTATTAAATAGTGGGGTAATTCTAGATAATAAAAATATGCTTTATACTTTAGAAGGTTAGCAGAAAGTGTCTTGAATGTTTTTTGTATTAAAAATTTTAAATGTTTTAGGGTCTAGATATGCTTAAATTGATTGATTTGAATATTGCAGCATACATATGTACATATATATATATAGACATTGCATGATACCCTATAAATGTGCATAATTTTTATGTGGAAATATGCATTTTTCACTGTGATATGATATAAGTTTTGGGGGACTGAGCAGATTGCTACACCATGGGTCTGAACTATTTCTCGGATGCCCATGTGTTAAAGCCTTGGCCTCCAGCTTAGTGGCACTGGGAAGTGACAGAACCTTTGTGAGGTAGATGGGAAGTAATGCGAGATTTCAGTCATTGAGGCTGTGTACTCAAAAGAGATCCTGGGACCCCAGCCCTTCCTTTTTCCATCTTTCGCTCCCCAGTCATGAGGGGAATAGTTTTACCATGTGCTGACACCATGATGTGTTGTCTTGCCACAGGTCTTAATACAGCAAAGACAACTGATCAGGGACTGAAACTTCCAAAACTTTAAGCCAAATGAAAACCTCAAAAATTATGGGCCAAATTAACCCTTTTCTCATTATAAGTCGATTCTTAGGCATTTGTTATACTGAGACAAAGCTGACTGCCTCAAATAGCAATAACTGGAAGCTAGGAGGGGATGGTGGGAAAGGGCATAAAAGGCAGTTAGATAGCAGGTATCAAAACAAGTTAGGTCAGAAGAGTAAGTTCCACTATTCTACAAAAGGAGAGGAGCAAGATAGTCTGCAATAACATTTTATGTACTTTATAAGAATGTAAAGAGCAATTTGGAGAATCTAAATACAAAGAAAAGGAGAATATTTCAGGAAATGCTAATAACCTTGATTTAATCATCAAACCTTATATATATAATGTAATGGCTTATATCCAGATGTCCTACCAAAGCCTGTGCACTAATAGGTGGAGCTTTTAGAGGTGGCTAGATTTATGGTTTGTGAGTATGGATTAAGGGTGCGTGACAGCTAAATTGGTCCACAGATTGGATTGGCATAGTTCTGGGTGTGGGTGGCAACATCCAAAAGGTTTGTTAGGCTGGATGGAATAAAAGGGGAAAGGAAGGCTTGGTGCTTGCTGCCTTCCGTGTGTCACTCTGTGAACCTTTTCTCCTCTGTGATGCCCCTCTGCCACGCCACCCTGCCTTGGAGTCAGTTGCCCATGAACTGAAACCTCTATACACTGAGCTGAAATAAACCTTTCCTTCTTTAACATGTGGATGTCAGGAATTTTGTCCCAGCATTGAGAAAAGTAGCTAAAAACACATGTATTAAATTATCACACTGTACCACACCAATATATATACATATAATTATTACAAAGATAAAAATAAAATTCAAAAAATGTCAAAGGAATTTAATGTGATTAATCTGTTAAAATTAATTATAATGATGTATACCTTATTTGCATTTTAGAGGTTTCTTTTTAGATCTGCAGTTCTGAAGTAAGCATATTTATGTACATCTTCTCCCATGGGGTGGGTTCAGATACATATACAAGCCATCTTTTTCACTGATATTAGAAGAAAATTAACTTCAATTAACATTTTTAAAATGTGTTATGCTGGAATGTGTCTACAAATTTTTTTTTAGAATTCATAGTTCTGAGAGCTTAATTAGAAATAGTATAACAAGTACCTACTTCTTGTATTAAACATCTTTTAGAGAAAAAGAGCTTAAATACAGTCAAAAACATTTGTAAAATATACATGGAGTAATTGCGAGGATATTAAGTCACACAGTTCACTCACCTAAAATTTATTTAGTCCTTTAAAGCAATTTCAAAACTGCCAGAGAAAAGATGCAGTGCACAGACAAACATGATAAACATGTCCACAGCACAATACAGTTCAGGAACAGAAAAATTATGGAAAATATTATCTAAATTTAAAAGTTTATAAGGCTAAATATTCATGATTTGTGGCAATTCTCCGTGGTCCTGTATATCTCAACTACATTTGAAAGGAATTTTATATAAATACATATTGATAGAGTCATTATTACTATTTTATTGCTTACTGTGGAACTTGGCATTTAGAGAAATAGTGGTAGATACCTCTGAGCCTCAGAGCTACCTCTGAATAAATTATAATTCCTCTTTTCTGGAAGTAGTTTCTTATGCTTATGTATGCACGAATCTTTGAACAGTTTTTTTCTGGCATGCTTGTTACAGCACAATACTGTTGTACTACTTTTAAATTCTTGCTTCACAGCTTTACTCAATTTCCGGGTAGTGATATGAATAATTCAACCTTTTTCCACTGCCCCTTAAATTTCATTTTCCAAGAATGCAATTATTCAATTATTATATTTGAGAGATTAAATTTTTTTAAAATATGGAACTACTTTTTCTTCTTTAATATACTGGTGGTTAGGAAAACCAAAATAATTCTCAATGAAATAGGGCTTGACTAGAGAATTTAAGAATATAACATTTCATGAGTTTGTTTTCATTTATTACATTGAAGCAGTCCTCCTCTTTTAGTCTTCAGTGTTGGTTACTAAAGGTCTGCTATTAACTGCATTTTTAAATGTTATGTTTATTCATTCATTTTTCTGTTTTTCTTTATTACTTTATAAGTTTTTGTAACTTTATCATGGAATGCTTAAAATTTCATCAACATGTCTTCATGAATTTACTTTTACTAATTGATTGTGATATTTAGAATTCAATTTTCTTTAGAAAAGAAATATCTTCTCTGGAGAGTAGGGCTCGGGATAGTGGTGGAAAAAAGGATTTAAAAATCAGCTTTTGTTTTGGTGATATCATCAAAATTCTAAGTATTATAATGAGCTGAGCATTGTGACATACACTTATAATCTCAGCACTCTAGAAAACTGAAGCAGGAGGATCAGGTTTTAATTTTGATCCAAATGTGAGCAACCTATCAATGTGGTGAGATTGTCCCAAAATCAAAAAATGAAAAAAATAACTGGCGATATAGCTCAGTATAAAGTTCATGGGCTCAATTCTCAGTACTACACACACAGAAAGATATATGTAGCTCTTGATTTATTGATTATAAATGGGTCATATTTTTAAGACTATGACCCTCAAGAAATTATTCCATGACACTTTCTTCATCTCTGATTTTATCCCTTTGCAGCCCTACAGCATACATGTGTCATAACCTGTTAATTTTAGACAACATCCCACATTTGCATGTTTTAATAGAAGGTGGTTAACATATCTGTCTCTACACAGTATTTCACCACATTTTATTCCTCATAAAGTCTACTATATATTTCTTCTATGCTGCAATGTTCATAGTATTCACACTCTGATAATCATAATCGAATCTTCCAGGATATGTTTATAGGATGATTTCAATTTCCAAAGACAGCATTACAGTTCAAAGAAAAAAGATCTCAGTAAACAACTGAGAAGAAAGTATGAGGATGGAGAAATCTTGAAAAACTTTATTGAAATTTAAATTTTATTCAACTGTCAACATTTCACCAAAATTACTTAGCTCTTAGAAGGTGGTATATATTTTCTTTTAGTACATGCCAAAATATGTATTTACCTCCTGAACATTTAATAGAAGCTTTCTGTCTATTTCTAATCATTTCTCTCAAGAAGATGACTCCAATGTCCTTAAGTGTGGTGGTATTCCTAGTATGCCAAACTTCCAAAAGATCCATGAAGCTTTATATATGTGAAAAAAGGACAGACTCACGACTTTAAATTTTCAGAAGAAAATAATATAGTGGACACAAGTTCTCTTTCCCTTTTGGCATTAGGGAAGAACCATTTTTTAAAAATCCATTTACTGTCACAAAACTGTGTCATATTTTACTTCATGGTACTTCTTCAGACTCTAGAAAGAAAGGCCAGTTAGATTATCAGTGCATTTTAGTTTTTCCTGTAGTCAAGGGAATGGTAGAGCAAAATGAGAAATCTTAGTTTGATGGGTTCTAAGAAGAATTTAAAGAAAACAAAGCAAAAAAAAGTTCAAAAATTAAGTAAGCATTGAATGCCTAAATATACAAATGGACAATAACCAGATTATACATAGGAATGTAAATATGGCTCGCAATCTGCACCAACTGTCCTATGGAACCAATCAGCTATCTATTAACCATCTGAGGAAGCAAATCTTTGCTTACAAGTCCAATTTTCATGATATCAGACAGCTATATCTACCACTCTAGGAAGCCAAAGTATAACTCCTCATAATCATCAACCCAAATAACACTCCAGTACTCCTGAACTCTTTTTTCTTTCTTTCTTTTTCTTTCTTTTTTCTTTCTTTCTTTCTTTCTTTCTTTCTTTCTTTCTTTCTTTCTTTCTTTCTTTCTTTTAAATACTACAATCTTCCTTTTTATTTTCTTGCTTGTAAGATTCTTTCAAATGTTATTTTTTCATTTTTTTTATTTTAAAGAAGTAAAGAGAAAAAAAGAAAGGAAGATAAACATAACAATGAAACTGAGTTTCAAAACAGGTTAGTCAGATCATTACAATAGTTGATACGTTATTATCTTTGTAGTTATTATTCATAGTATAAAATATGTTGCTTTATCTTTTACTAGCACAAGCTCTAATAGCTTTGGTGTGTTCTCATTGGGGTAATCATTTTTAAAGGGTTGACAGTTTTGCAATATGTCAGAATCCAGTCCAGTTTTTAGGTAGATAGCAAAACTAAAGTTTCCACAATGGAAGAAGAAGCCAGTTAAATCTACCCAATCAAACTGAGTTTACATATCTATCAATTACTGGAAATTTGCATAAAGATGTTAAACATCAGGAACACAATGAATAGGATTAGAATTTCACAAGTTAAAACCCTGTTACTGTTACTGGGAAGCCAGGTCCTGCCACAGCGAGGAACTTACCCCTCACTGTCTTGAGGCCTTGATGAAACAATGTAGTCAAGACACATGGATCATGAAGAAGTAAAAGTAGAATTTATTATAAAGAAGATTTTTTATAAGGTATCATATATTGGTCTAACAAAGAACTTCCTGTATTTCACCTATAATACCTAGAGTTTGGGTAAATTTATATTTCTGCACGTTCTCCAAAATATGGTAAGATTCCTGGGACTGCCAAGAAATAACCTTTCTTACATATAATTTAACCTGGAAACTCGGCAACTAAGTCACTAAGCTAATTTACCCAAGAAACCTTGTAGGCATTTGCCCCATAACCAAGTTTGGCTCCTGTCAAAGCAAAATTGAACCAAAGTTCTGCAGATAATGATGACTTTATTGAGACTACTGCAATAGAAAACAGGAGCTAAGTTGTCCTCAGCTTTACTAAAACAAAGGGTTTAAGAGTTAGCAAGAATAGCAGGATAGTCCACCTGTGTTTGCTAATTGGCTTTCCTCAAAGGAAAGGTAAATTTTCTTGTATTTTCCTAAAAGAGGTAATTGTACAAAGTGGCAGCCATTGTGGATGCTCTCTTTCTTAAATCAGTTTCAAAGGGATTGTCCGCAGGTCCTTTGAGACAGGTATTTGTGGGTTGTAACAATGGCAAAAGGCTTTTCAAAAGATTTAACTATCTCTCAGGGGGGAAGAGAAAGGATTTACCATTCTACAGAAAAGAACTTTTCAAAGAAAATGCCTTAAGAAGGGAAACATGGGAGCCTAACATTAGGAAGAAGTCTATCCAAATATAAGTTAAATCCAAGGGAGTATTAAGTCAGCTTGGCTACCTTGTAAGAGTGTCTGGCCAATCTGACCAAATGAGCATTGTTTTCAAATAAAACATTCTTCTTAAAGTTTGGGTTGCATATGCAATGCTTCCAGTTAAGTGCTGTTAATGAAGAAGAAGGACATTTTGTCATGAAAGTGTACTCCATAAGAGTTTCTAAATTCCAGAGTGGTCTGGCAGGGAGAAAATGATAAATGCTTCATTTATCTTTGTAAAAGCAAAGTCTGTTAATTTATTTTGCTCATAGGCAGTTTAAATGAAAATATAAGAAAATATGTGAAAAAATAGAATAATGTATTACCAATATTTCAAACAGAATCCATAATCTTTCTTTATCAATTCATTTATTCTTATATAATTAATTTTTGTTTATCTTAATCTTGAATTAGCAGTTCCTGAACCCACTTGTTTTTCCTTTGGAGTTCTGGAAATCCCGATTTATTAAGATGATCTTAATGTTGTTTTAAGCAATTCCATGAGCACAATATGTCACAAGTACCTGTCATAGTACTTTTCCCTGGATATCTGAGACAGATTTGTAAGTGGTTTCAAGGAAGCCTCAGAGTAAAACAAATATCTATTGGTAGAAGACAAAATTTAAAATGATTATGGTCAATTTATTATTAATAATTTTTAAAAAGTGAATGATCTGGTGTGAGTCCTTTAAATAACAACTAAACTGCAATGATATTTGATTTATTTCTAAGGAATGAAAACAGAACAGTCATACCCAAAAGTTTTAGAGAAAATGTCTATAAAATTAGTGATGAAAAGTGTTTCCAAAGAACAACGAATATTAATCTAACTTGTGGAGATGGTTGAAAATAATTTTATTGAGAACACAGTTTTATGTCTTCAAATATAACATCTAAGAAGCCCAAGTCATACTATACTGTAAAATAATGAGAATGTATCTAGAATACATGAAGAATATCGAGCAAAGAAATTCAGTAAGTCTGAAGTAGTTCCTAAACATGTATATACTGGAGAAAACTTCATAGTTTATGTAATATAAATACCTAATTGAAAGTTGTCAAGCTAGAAAATACTCGGTTCAAATAAAAGAAGTAGAACTGCAAAAAAGTTCATATTTTAAAAAATACTTCAATTCTGTCTTCATTTAATACATTTTTAAAAAATCTCAAATCAGGCAAAATAGCACTAGTACTCTAATAAAAGGAAATGTACCAGGGACAGTACAGACACTGATAATTTTGTAAGAAATTACTATACAGCATCTAATTTATAGAATCTTTGTGTTAGTAATATTTTATACATGACCTAAGGAATATTAAATACTTCTTTAAATTTGCCAATGCTTCCTGCAAATTCAAAAGCATATGAAAGAAATAAAATGAATTTTAGTACTTATCTTTTTATAAGACAAAAGAATAAAATAATTTCCCAGGGGCCCTGAGAAATTCTAAAAACAGTTTGAGATGCAAACTATTTTATCTAAGATTTTATTTTTTTTTTATTTATTTATTTATTTTATTTAAAAGAAAATAGACACAGAAGATAGAAACAAAAAGCATGAAAGACAAACAACAACAACGACAGATCTGATACAATTACACTGTAGGTTTACACTCTGAGGTGGTTGAAGTTTGACAGTAGTTACAATATCACATATCGTTACCTTCATAGGGGTTGATCATATTGACAGACATAGACAGGCAAGGTTTATCAATTCAGGAATATTAATTTTCTTTTTCTATAGCTAATGTACCCAGCAATACAGTTTTTTTTAGCTGTCTTATTTATGCATATTTATAAATTTATGTCTTTTTCTTTTTCCCTTCCTTTCTCCCTTTCCCCTTAGAGTAACTCTTGTTATCATTGAAATAACTACCCATAATATCAGGTCTAATATAA
>RJWM01040029.1:0-15740 GCA_004363535.1 Dasyprocta punctata
GACAGAGGCCTGGAGAGGCTGAGTACCTGCTCCACACCCAGCATCAGGCTGGGGCCAGGACCCAAATCCTCTGTGGGTGGCCCCTCCCTGCACCCTGCTGCTCAACAGCTTCCCACCCATGTACCTTGAGTTCCAGCTCTGTTCCCCTTGGACCACTCTGACTACCCTTGGCATCCAGTCTGGGTCACGCATGACCTATAAATGGCCTGGTGGGTGCTTCCTGAACACAGTGCCAGCCCCAGAAGAGACATGCTCCGGGACACAGAGTTGGCACCCAGAAAAGACATACTCTGGAATCCCTGCCCCAGGTTCTCAGAGCTTCCTGGCAGTTTTAGCTGCCTTTTCCTCATGCCATAGTTTCCTGATGCCGGGGAGACGAAATAAGATTGTATGTGGGTCAAAGAAGTACAAGCAGCACAGCACAGCCTCTGTCCATCTCCATCAGACAAGCCACGCTTCCCTCCTTCCGTGCCGGCGTGTGCAGAGGGAGGTACGCTCTGCGGTGAGCTCATCCTGAGGGAGGCTACCAGGTCCTCAGCGCCACCCATCACTAAGCGATGAATGTCCACTGTGCAGGGTCCGCGTGTCCCTCAGAAACCCTGAGATGACCCCCCCAGGTATCCAAGGGATCAGTTCTGTCTGCTGCTCAGATGTCCTTTGTACTTGACCCACTGGCCACTTTTGCCAACTGCTGGCCCTGTCCTGACATCCACCTTCACCCCACAAGCCACCCCATTCAAAGTTGATTTCCCAGCAAGGCACTGGTTCTTGACAAGAGCACAGGCCAGGTCACTGTCAGGCGTCGCTGTGAGTTCACTGCAGCTTAATAAAGTACCTTGCTGACTTGTAAACCAGTACAGGTATTTAGGGGAGGAAAGGGATAAGGGGTTCCCTGATTTGGTTGGATTTCTTCTCACTATAAGAGAAGGGAGTTTCTGGGCCTCCTGGGATGAGCAGATATACACAGTGGAGCAGAGGTAGCTGATTCTAAAGCACCGGCCTGGGCCCTGCCACTATTATCATCTGCTGGGGGCCAGAGCACCTTCATGAGCAAACCGATGGCAGCCTTGGGTGACTGCTACGTAGGTCGTGTCTGGGCATGTTTGCCAGAGATTGCCATGAGAACCTTATTAGCACCCCAGAGAAGCTCCTGCTCTCCACACTGGCCTCTCCTGCCTTTCAAGGAGTTTTTGGTGTCAAGAATTTGCACAGCTAACACACACACACACACACACACACACACACACACACCCCAGCAAAGACTTCCTCTGGTCCTTTCTGCACATCCCTGTTCTAGCACTTAATGCATTTTTCACAGTGTGATCTTCCGGGAGCTTTTTTATTCATCTCCTAGTTTCCCTCCCTGTGGCTCTGTTTGTTAATCAAGGTGGGAATACCAATCCTGCTTAGCACATAGAATTGCTGTGGGTTAATTCAGCTAGAGGACTGAGAACTGTGACTGGCACGGAGTAAATATTTAATAAGTGTTACTTAGCTCTCTGCGGCTGCACAGCTAGTGAGCACTACAAAGAGGGCACGGGGCACTAAGAGGGTACTGTACTTGGAGTCAGAAGTTCTGGGTCAGGTCCCAACCCTGCCACCTCCTAGCTCTGTGACCTTGGCAGGTTATTAACCACACGCATAACTTTTCCCACAATAAACTTTCCTCTCAGAAATATCTAGGACAGTTTGGCTGTGTTATAACACGGAGGGGGCGCCCAGGCCCCTCTAACACTTTGTTTTATGCTCCCAAGGCAGCTGCTGTTCACAGACTTCCTCTTCAACTCTGAGACCTTCTTCTTCTTTCTCTTACAGCTGCTCATGTATCTTTTGTAACAATAACAATGATACTTTAACATGATAGCTTTAACACATTAATGTACCCTGAGCTGTATGGCCTCCAGAGCACATCCTGCCTTTCCCTTCCACTGGAGCTTTGTGCTGAGCCCAGGATGGCTCATGTGGTGAGCGGAGGCTGGGGCCTCAGAGCTGCAGAGTAGAGGCTTCAGCCTCCTTGGGCTTCTGACTTCACTGGGGCTAGGAGGGCACAGCTCCAGCTCCTCCGTCCACCGGGTTTTTGGAGTGCTGCCCCCAAAGCCCTGCATCCTGCACTCAGGGACAAAGTTTAGGCCCCAGCAGCATCCCGAAAGCTTCCTCGAAGTTCCAGACCACCAAGCTGAGAGTCACAGATCATTGCTTTGCTTTGTTTTTTGTCTCCATGGCACCTCAGATGTAAAGCAACCCCCAAGCTTGATCCCGGTGTGGCGCCCAGTGACGGCACTCAGGGGCCCTGAAAGCCATGTGTGAGCACCAGGTGCTTGCACCATCAGCGGGCTGGGTGGAGAGGAATTTTAGAAGTGGGTATAAGAAAGTCTGCTTCTAGAAACTTTTGTTCCTTAAAATTCTGTACCTCCCTTCTACTCCTGGTTACACAAATAATTCACTAACCACTGAGGGCATGCAACGAAGAGTACTTCCTAATTTGATTTCATATCCATCCCACCTTACCTTGCAGAATTCTGGATCTGTTTGCTACCAGGCTCTCATAAGAGAGGCTCTCACAAGATGCTGGAAAAAGTAGGGAGGACGAGGGTGTGTGCCTTCCTCCTTCCCCGTCATACCTGCCCACTCTCTGATCATTCTTGGCCAGGCATCTAAGCTCCTAAGCACCATAGTTAGCCGGGGCTCTGAGGGCTAGGGTTAGGGGGTTCAGACCCAGGCAGGGGCCTGATGGGGTGTATGGATAGGGTGGGGCAGAGAACCATAGTCTTGATTAATTAAGGACTTACATGAGGAGGAAGAAAGTATGACCTGAAGAATGAGTCATCTTAAATCATGTCACTAAAAGTCTGTGTTTATGTGAGACCCAGTGCTGTGCTCCTTCAGGGGCATCGTCCAGCCCTATACCTCCCATGGGGGCTCAGGAGTATGTACAGTCAATCACTTTACGTTCTGACTCTTCTCACCGTTGTATGCTTTTGTTTTTGTTGTTGTTGTTGTCCTGTAATATCCCACATCTAGAGAGGCCCTTTCTCTGGTGAAGAAGGTTCAAAATTTGGATTCTGGGGCTAGATTTGCCTAGCTCTGCCTGGAAGAGTTGTGCGCCCCTGTGCAAGCTGCTTTAATCTCTCTGCCTCAGTTTCCTTTTCTGCAGAATAGGGACTTCTGGTACTAATTCGCTGGCATGATTGTGGAGAAGACTGACACTAAATGCAGATTGATAAAGGACTGGGAGCAATGCCTGGTACATAGGGAGCTTGTACGGGTGGCCACAGGTGTGATGCTGAACCTCCACCCCAAAAGATAGCAGTATCTTAAAGTGGCAGCTGTCTGACAAAAGCAGATGTCAGAATCTCCTGGTAGTCTTATTAAAACATGGTTTCAAAGAATCTGATTCAGTATGTCTAGAGCAGAGTCCAAGAACTTGCATTTCTGACAAGTCCCCAGATGACAGTGATGCTGCCAGCTTAGGGACAGGCTTTGAAAATAGCTGTTCTTCATGGCTGTGGCTGTTAGTAGCTTCAGCATTTCTTATTACCGGTGCACTCAGTGAGAGGAGCTAGCATGTGCCATGCACTGTGTTATGCCTTTTTCATGCTGCAGAGGAAATAATGGTGCCTAAAGTCTCAGTACAGACCGAAGCTCTCCCGCTGGCAAGTAGAGTTGCCCAGACACAGTACTTGAACCCCAATCTGTCTTACTCCAGAACGCAACTGTCAGTGGCCTCGGGTCTTCATTCAACTGGTATTTATGGAGCATTTGATAAAACCCGCCTGCACATAGCACTGTGGAGTTCATGAAGCAATTTCAAATACATCTCCTCATTTCGCACGCACAAAAGCCTGTGAAGTAGGTCAAGTATTAATATCAGCTGCTTTTACAAGGGAAAGGTAATTACAGAAAGAAAGGGAGGCTGGGAGCGAATGGGGGCCTAGTTCTAGACAGCACGGCTAGTAGGTGGTGAGGCTGCCCTGGCCTGTGAGCTCACACCGCGCTTCTCTGCTGCTTCCCCAAGGCCCCTAGTGGGCCCCACAGTTAGGACACAGCTGGCAGAAAGCTGAAGGTGTAGACGTTGCCTGCATAGACACTACCTGTGCAGCTGCCCTTCTCCAGAGAGGTGAGCTGCTGATAGGAGACTAAGTTTTAGAACAATCCCAGGAGGGTGTGGCTCTTACTGTGTATGCCAATAAAGTGAGTGCTCATTCCCATGCTGAGCACTGTAGGACAGGAATGGGGCAGCTCAAGCAGGGTGAAGCAGCGAAAAGCCTGTGCTAGACACGCCTTGGGGAGGAGGGGTTTGCTTTGCTGCAGAGGGGCTAGTGGGGGAGAGAAGGAAGTAGGCTGCCTGTGGCAACCTGGGTTTGGTTGGGGAGAATGAGGCAGGAGGGCAGAAGGGTGTCCTGTGATGGCTGGTACAGTCCAGGAATGTTTCTGAGAATCCACGAGTTTTGGGGTGCGCAGAACTGAGATGTGGCCATCAGAGTCAGCCTTGAGGCCCAGAGTTAACACAGAAACCCAGCTTTGGCCCTTGAGTAGAGATTCACCAGGCCTTAGAGGATCATCCAAACCAGGTCAAGTTAGATTCCCAGGGGCTGGAACTGACCTTTTCCTTTCACAGTTACCCCAGGCACCCAGGGCATATTCCCATCTCAGGCCCTCCCAGCCCCAAGTCACTTTTAGGGAGACCCCACCATCATTTCAATTGCTCTGATTAAAGGAGCAAAAACAAGCCAGGTGTTACCAGGAAATGGTCTAATTAGTACTTACTGCTGACGATTTTTTTTTTCCCTGTTTTAAACCCTGGACATTTTTTATTCACTAATCATCCCTCAGTTCAACCAGTGCAGAGCTGCACGCGATTTACCTTTTGATGTTCACAGGCGAGAACTCTTGAATTTCAAAGAGCCGGCAGGGATTTGGGGGAATCGAATGCAGAAGCTACAGCCGTAATCAAACCTCATTAGAGGTTATTCTTCAAGCAGGTTTTTTTCCTCTGTCTGCCTCCCTCTCCCCTCCCGCCCTGATTAGAGGGCTGGTGGTTGGGTTTGTTGTGTTTTCTTTGGGACAATCATGCTGAGCTGAGCAGTCTCCTCCCACCACCCTCTGGTGGATGCCGCAGCCTCCTCCCCACCCATGTCCCCCTCCTCCCTATAGACACTGAAAGCATGTTTGGAGCCTTGTGTTGGGTTTCTCTCCACCTTACACTAGTTGCCATGGTGAGAATTAGGGCTTCATAAATAAAGGTAGCTTCAGGCGAAGTTCCCCTCCAGGAGAGTCCACATCCTGCTTAGAAAGGGGGCTGCACCAAAACCAGGCTCAGAGTGGGTCCCAGAGGTGGGATGCTCATGATGCCTCCCCAGCACCCATTCTGAACCCCCTTTCCAACATCCATGGGCTGCTGGGTGTCCTGTGATGGCTGGTGTAGTCCAGGAATGTTTTTGAGAATCCATGAGCTTTGGGGGTATGCAGAACTGAGATGTGGCCATCACAGTCAGCCTCGAGCCCCAAAGTTAATACAGTAACCCAGCTTTGCCCCTGGAGTAGAGATTCACAGCACAGGAGGGCATAACTAACATCAGTTCAATTTAAAAAAATCATTAATGATGCACAAAATAGTGATAATTGCTACTATTTATCATCACGTAGTACCACATGTTATGCTAAATGCGTGATATACATTTTCCCCTTTAGTTCTCTCAACAGTTCTGTGAAGTAGATACTCCTATAATTATCTCCGTTTTATAGACAGGAGGCATTGCTACACAAGGCACTAAAGTAACTTGCCCAAGTCTACACAGCTACTGGCGAGTAGCCGCTGGACCACAAGCTTTCAGAGGGCAGAGCTCCCTTCTCCTGTGTTCGTCATTCTGTGGCCAGCACCAGACACATCATAGATGTGCCCTAAATATCCCTCAAGGGACTGGTTCCAGACCACGGCACTATGCTGGATCTTGGTAATACAGAAAGAACTTGATCAGGGTCCTACCGTGGGATGTCACCATCTAGAGGGGACTGGTGAGGCACAAAACCAACCACCAGAATCAAGAGGTGATAAAAGCCGGGGGAGGCTTCAGTTGCAAACTGCTGAGGGATCCCAGAGGTAAAAGCAATGAATTCTCACTGTGTAGGTTGGAAAACTGTTAGAGAGGAAGTGACATTTGAGCTGGTCCTTATGGGCAGTATAGACATTTCAGGTAGCCAGAGAAGAGGCTCTCAGTTATGAACTGGCAGGAAGGATGTGTCCAGATACTGGCTTTGGATGTGGGATGCATGGGGATGTGAGCCACCTTCAGCTGGCATGAAGCTATGTGGGGCCTGCTGAGGGTTTGGGGTCTTGAAGGGGAAGCTGCTGTGGAATTCTGTCAATTTGTTTGCATTAGTGGGCATCTGGAGGCTCAATATAGGTCGACAAGGAGGCCTGCACCTGGGAGATGATGGAGCAGGTCAAGGCTGCTGCAATAAACCAGAAAGAAGAGAATGAACCAGGGCAGAGGTGTGGGAGGTGAAAGTGATTTGAGCAGCATTTATTTTCAGATAGAACCAGCCAAGCTCATTCACTAGGTTGATGTGGGGTTTCAGGAGAGAAAGAGCTGTTGGGTTTGTTGCCCGGATTTCTGTTTGGGTGGTTCAGTGGGTGGTGTTAGCTTTCACTGAGATAGAGAAAGCACGATTTCATCCCTGCTGGCTCACTGGTGAGCAGTGTGACATGACAGGTTCTTTGGTGGCTCTGAGCCTTTACTCCACCAATACAATGATGTCTATTTAAAACTCAGGTTAATACATATATTTTGCCACTGGAAGTCATAATGATTTTTCTTCTTTCCCCTCTCACAGCGTGTTAAACCGAACCCCTATGCATTTGATCCAAGAAATCATATTAGTGGATGATTTCAGCAATGACCGTAAGTAAAATCACTCACTGGCAGTGTAAGCACAAACGCCTGGTCCCATCCCTGTGTGGCAGGCAGAGTGAAGCCCACTGATTTTCTGAGAATGGAGGAAAACAGAGGTTGGAAATAAACATGGAAGACTGAGTATCTGTGTCTGGGCTCAAGGAGATAAACCTTCCACTTGAGAAGCAATTTCTTGGATTCTGTGCTGTCAGTTTTCAAGGACCTAACTAGCTAAATCTTCATTGGGTTGGCTGGTGTGTGAGTATATGTGTGTGGGTATGCATACACATGTATGTGCAGGGTGTGCACATGTGGGCACATGTGTCTGTGTGAGATGGACACACTGTGTGTGTATCATCACTAGGACCCAAAGGCCAAAAGCCATGCCCATCGCTAGAGACTCCTGATCCTAAAGCTGCATTAGTCTGCCAATCTGAGCTGAGGCTAACAGCCCTCTCCATTCCATTCCTGGGGAGGTCTGACTGGGCTCTGTCTTTGGGATCCCATCTCCTGGCTATGACACAGGGAGCAGCTGCCTTTCAGTCTCCCAACACACTGGTCATCACCATTTCCCATCCCCTGCCTCCCTTAGCCATCCTAGCACAGCAGCTTGCTTCCACTTGTATTTATACCCCAGATCCACTTTTCCCAAGAAAACCATGCTATGATGTCTGGACATCTGTGTGTTGAGTTTGATAGGCACAATAATTACAGAAGCATCGTCGGGATTCGAGTGTTGGTAGTGCACACGTTTCCTCTGAAAGCCATTGTCCCAGCAGCTTAAATGCAGTTAGCCACATCCAGGCGGAACCACAGCTTCCTGCTGGGGAGCCAGGGGAAATGGAACGGCCACTGGGGACAGCTCCAAGTCTCAGGAGAGGAGAGGCACTCACACCAGCCCAGACGCTAGGAGCTACTGTGCAAACGTTGGAAACTGACCCTTGTGACTTGGAACCTCACTCTCATGACTTGGAATCACAGAGAATAGTGCAGAAGTAGGCTATACACAGGACCCAGGGTAAATGGATCTGTACCCCGACTTCTGGAACTCAGTGATCTGCTTTTCCACCCCAGTGAGGAACAGCATAGAGATGGGGAACCTAGCGGGTAGCTTGGCCCTGAGGCAGGAGAAGGAAATGCTGTGGAATTGTTATGGGTAGAATAGCCTAGTGGTTAGAGCCTGGGCTCAGGAGGTAGATGGCCTGGGCTCAAATCCTATGCCTAAAACTTACTCATTGGCCATATGCCCTGAGCAAATTATTAGCCTCATGTGTATCAGTTTCCTTGTCTATAAAATAGAGATGGTTATAATAGTATATGTGATTTACATGGGGATTTACTATGTTAACACGTTCAAGGTACTTAGATAAGACCTCACCCACAGGACGCTATAAAAGTCTCCTCTGCTGCTTGTTAGGAACCCAGAGCAAGCAGAGAGGCCACAGTTAGTGAACAAATGAAACAAAAATGGTGGAGCTAAGGTATGGAGTTCAGAGCCAGGGAAATGGAGAGCTGAGCAGGTGATGGGGCAGCAGGTCAGGTCCTAGGAGGGGGTGTCTCACCCACCACGGCACCGTGCACTGCAGGCTGGAGACCATGCTTCCACTACTACCAGCTCTTTCACAGAGGAGCTGGCCAGTCAGTTCACAAAGACAGCCTCTGCAAGCTGAAAGCAAAATCCCAAATCCATCTCTTCCATTCCTGGCCTCCTAGCAGCTTTGACCCACTGACAGGACTCTGATCTCACTGTTTAATGGTCAAAAAGAAATGTACTCAGGGGACTGGGCCAAGATTTCAGACTTTTAAAGTTTTCAAGTAAGGATATAGGTGATCCTGGGCCCCAGTCCGCTCCCAAGAGGCCCTGTTGGGCTTACTTTGTCTTCAATGGGCCACCCCGTACATTGAACAGCAGTGGCTGGCAGCCCCTTCCATAGCCCAGGCACTACCTGGAGTCAGGACCAGACTGTGGCTGTGCAGTCAGAAGTAGCAACAACGAGCAGCCCTGCCCTCCTGACCCTTCAGATTCACCTGCATGCAGTGGCACCCCTGGGCTCTCACTGGTGTAACCTCTGTCTTTGCAGCTGATGACTGCAAGCAGCTTGTCAGGCTGCCCAAAGTGAAGTGCTTACGCAACAATGAACGGCAAGGTAGGTCTGTGCTGCCCACCGGGCTCGGGTGTGAGCCCGGGGAGGGGGTGCTGGGAGGTGGTTGGTGTACATTTTGGTATTCAAGGGGGTTGCTGGGTGATCGCTCTGTGATCTTACCATAGGATGGAGGGACACTGGCATCCAGCTGGTTGTTTGTCCTTGATACAGGTCTGGTCCGGTCCCGGATGCGGGGTGCTGAGATCGCCCAGGGTGCCACTCTGACGTTCCTGGATAGCCACTGCGAGGTGAACAGGGACTGGCTGCAGCCCCTGTTGCACAGGGTCAAAGAGGTGAGTGTGGCTGAGGAGCAGAGCTGAATTTCCCGCCTGCATTCCCCTGGAGGCCGGGCAGACACAGCTGTGCCCCTTCACAAATGAGGAACTAAGGCAGATCAGCTTGCCCTGGGTCACACAGCAGTCAGTGGTGGGGCATAGACCCGGGGGCTGGATCGTAGTATCAGCCCCAGCAGGCCTGCTGTTTGGGCTGCCCATAGCAGGATGTGACACTTTCAGTTTCCTGGGCAAGGAACAGCAGTAGGTTCCAGAAAGGAAACTCTCTTTAGTACCTTTGGTAAGGAATAGGCAGAAGAATTAACCATGCCTCACGCCCAGTTCCTGAGGTCCTTCTTTTCCTCCAACCCACATCATCCTTTCTTAAGCTCCTGTGCCCAATGGGAAACCTTGATGCTGAGGGATCTAAAAGTCCTTGCCCTCGTTCGCCCTTTGGTTGCTCTAAAATTCTGTATGTCTCAGTTACTTCTCTGGGAAGTGAAAAGACTTTAATTTTTCCTCTCATTATTTTGTATTCTAAAAAGCCCACTCACTGCCCTGCCAATCTACAGAACACACTTAACGTTGTAGACAGCGGTGGTGAACCTCTGGCACACATGTTGTATTTCTTTTAAGACACAAGATGTTAATGTCTGAGTTGTTTTTTCTAAAGTAAAACCCCTGTATTGAGGTTTAAGTGGAGTCTTGGCACTTTGTGATAAATAAGTGGATTTGGGGTTGCAGTTGGGGCACTCATCTCCAAAAGACTTGCTTTCATCGTTACAGACTCTGGTGTTGGTGCTGTTTATCACATTTCTTGAACTACTGACTTGTACCACCAGGCCAGTGACGTAGGGATGACGTATTTGTAGCATTCCCCTTTTACAGATGAGGAAACCATTTCAGGACTATAACTTGGCAATATGCCTTAATGCATCCCTCTAGCGCCAGCTGCTTGGGAATCACCAGCAAGGTAGCATGGTTGCTTCTTGCTCTTTGTAAGAGCAGCTGGACTCCTGCCTGCATCATGACAGTGCTGGGGGATAAAAGAACTCAGTGTTTGGGAGAGAGAGAGGAAATCTTCCCAGAGTTGTTCCCAGTGAGCCAGTCTTAGCCGGTTTACCGAGCTCCATGTGTGCGCTGCCCCAAATGGTAAATTCCATCAGTGACCACTTTCCTGAGGTTGGGAGGGGTCATCGCCTGCCTTTGTGATGTTTAGAAAAATTCTCCCTTTGCCAGTACACAGCTGAAGAGGTCTGGGTTGAGAAATACTAAGTTATGAACAGACTGGGAGCATCTGACCCCGTGGCTCTTCCAAATGCGCCCCTCCCTCTCCATGCTTGTCCACAGCCTCCCACCCCAACATGGCTGTACTGCTTGCTTGTTCTCTATGTTCCCTTGGCATTCCCATTGCCCTTCCCATCCCTCACTGCCCTTCCCTGCTCTCCATTAACCTTCTTACTCCTCAGGGCTTTCCCCAAATCTCCCCTCCTTCAGAGGACCTCTCCTGACTGCAGTCCTGGCAAGGGTCACTCCAGGCAGTAACTGCTCATCACACACACACTTCCTCTTAGGTCTCCTTTTCCCTAACAGATGACAGACCCAGTGGGGTGCCAGGCCCCTCCTGTGACCACTCCAGCTGCTGTAGAGTAGGTGTTCAGTGTTTAGAGATGCTAAGACACCAGTTGTGTGGGGGTTGGAATTAGGAGGAAAGCAGGTTTACTTCCTGTCCCTGAACTAATTAGCAGACATTTATTGAGCAGTTATTTGGGGCAGAGTCCTGAGCACTGGAAAAGGACTATGTAAAAGAAATTCACACCTACTTAGTATGTCCCCCCACCTACAGTTCTGGTGTACTGGCCTGCATTGGTTTGCAAGTGACCTCCAGGGAAGGAGGTGACCATAAGAAGAGATGTGCAAACTCTGGTAACAGGGAAGTTCTTGGTGAGGAAGAAATGTGGAAAACGTTTGCTAGCTCTCAGAGAGTGAGGTGAGGAAACCCACTCCCAGCAGGGACATTTGCCTTCCTGGAAAGGTCTTTCTGCTTGTGAACTGCTGACAATAACCCAAGGCCAGTGAAGTCCTCCTGCCATCACTTGTGCCTGGAGCTAAGAAGAACCTGGAGTGTGCAAACTGCGGAAGGTCAAGGCAGCAGGACACAAGAGAATCTAGGGTGCTTAGCTGGGACCGGTGTTGGAAATAGCATCTCTGTTTGTGGGAATTTAATGCAAAAGAGAGGAGGTGCTGCCGACTTAAATTAAGATCATATGAAAAAGATTTGAAGCCCAGGAATAGAGTATAATAGAAAGCTTTTTGTGAGGCTAAGGAAGAGAAGGCTGGAACCTCTCACTTTCCATTACCAAACCCATAGTCAATGTAGACATTTTGGAAAATATAGTGGTACCTCAGTTCCTCAACGCTTTTGTTTGTAAACAATTTGGTTCGCAAACAAAAACATTTGGCAGAATGTTTTTGTTTGCAAATTCCACATCTGATGCAAACATGACAGTGTCCCCATCTTTCCTGCCCAAATACGAATGTGGCCATCTTTTCCAAAGTCATGGAACAAATTAAGTTTGTCAAATGAGGTACCACTGTATAAGAGAATGAAAACTAATCAGCCAACTTTCTATCAAGTGAAGATGCCCACTGTTAACATTTATTTCCAATTAGAATCTTCTCCAAGCTCTTGGAGGACAGTGTCTTTTTATGTAGTTGGAATTAGACTGTATGGTCACAATTTTGTATCCTGCTTTTTTCTCTTATACATAAGCATTTTCTAGGCAGTGTCTTTAAGGTCATTTGCCCCTTCCCAGAACGGCAGATGTTTGTAGTGCGTGCTAAGCAGCCAAAAAGTTCACCGCCAAGGGAGAAATGAAGGGATGGGGTCCAGGGCACAAGGCAGTGACCCACTGATGTCCCCTTCTGGCTCTGTCCCCCGCTCCCGCCAGCTTGCTGGCCATCACCTCGAGCTAATGGTCATGCAGCTGGGCTCTCAAGAGAGGTTGAGGCTGCTGCTCTGGGTGTGATCAGGGCGCAGACCTGAGTCTGGGAGCTCTGTGCTCAGCACTGCGTCCAGGCCCTCCTGGGGGCAGCTGTTATAGCAGTGGGCACAGCCAACGTAGCCACACACGTGTGTGTGTGTGTTGTAAAATACACAAGGAAAACTTACCATTTAAACCATTGCAAAGCAGACAATTCAGCAATTTTAGTATGTTCACAGGATCATGTGCCTTTCACCAAAATTTAATTGTAAAACATTTTTATCACCTCAGAAGGAGCCCTCACACCCATTAGCAGTCATTTTTCCTTTCCTTCTTCTCCCTGCCCCTGACAAACATTAATCTACTTTCTGTCTCTATGGCTTTGCCTATTCTGTACGTTTCATATAAATGGAATCATCCAGCATGTGGCCTTTTGACCCTGGCTTCTTCCATTTACATGTATATGTATTGGAGCTTCATCTACACTGTGGCATGTATCAGTGTGCGATACTAATAATGTTCTGTGGTAGACACGGACCACAATTTGCTTGTACATCCATTGATAGACATTTAGGTTGTTTCCATCTTTACCTTCTAATGCAAGTCCTTTTTTTTTTCTTGGAGTGCCTGTTTTTGGTTCTTTGGGCTATGTTGACAGAGAGGTAGAATTACTGGGTTACATGGAATTTGATGTGTCACCACAGGGACATCCCCAGTCCCAGGCTGACGGTGTCCTAGCAGGATGTGTAAAGGGAGCCTTGCTTTCTTGGTGCAGCCTTAATAAGCCTATGAAGTCCTTTGGATCCCAGTGGCTCTGAGCCTATCTCAGAAGCCTGCCCACCAAAATGTCTTGATTTGACATGAGAAATCAGCCTTACCTCCTTCCCTAAGGGTTGGGCAAAACCTTCATCTCCTCCCTGAAAGTGAGTGCTGCCTTTCTGCCACCAGACACTTCACCTCTTTTTTTCTCCTCTTCTTCCTCCTCCTCTTTTTCCTCTTCCTCCTCTTTCTCCTCCATCTCCTTCTGTTCCTCCGTAGTCACTCAGCCCCAAGATTGAGCTCAGCCTTACACATTAAGCTCCCTGCTTTCTACTGCTGTCTGAACTAAAGCTTTCATAGCCAGGAGCTTAATCAGACAAACCCCAGAACTGGGTCAGGCTCTGCCCTTCACAGTGGCCTCCAAGGGGTGCAGAGATTTCCCTGTGCCCCAGCCTCCTGATTCTCCAGAACAGCGCCCTGAGACAGCTCCTTGAGGTGGGGAGTGTGGGTGCCTGCCTTTGAGTCTTCTCTCAGCACAGAACTTGATTTGATCTTGTAAGGGGAAGTGGAAATTTTAAGCTGTAATTGGAGTTTGGGATTTTCAAAAATAGAAAGAGATAAGAAGAAGGCTGGCCTTGAGCTGTCCTGAATCCTCCCCAACTCGTGCTTTCCACACTGAAAACCTCCCTAATTTCCCTCCGCTTCCCTTCCATTACATCATGATACTGGAAACAAGCACCAAGTTAGGTTTCTGCCTTTTTCTTTATTTTCTTGTAACATAGCTTTCTCCTCTCCCCCTTCATCTACATATTTCTTTAGCAGAAAGAGCCTAAGAAATCCTAATCTCTAGTGTTCAGTAAATTTATATCAATAATAGCTTGCATAGTCTTTAGTGCCTTCTTACACACTTTCCGGATTTGTTCCTCACAGGAACCCTGTTTAAAAGGCAGGATCATTTTGAAAATAATAATTTGTCTTCCCTTTATAGTTGAGGAAATGGGAGTCCCACAGAGTGTGCTAGCTCGCTAAGGTCACATGTATTCTGGATGGCAGGACCAGAATAGGAAGGGAAGTGTCTGCGAATTTGTCCCTGCCCATGGAATCACCCCCTGCAAGCTCCCCACTGTTTCTCTCCCCCACTTTGCCTCCAGGCCATCGTAGAAGCACCAGGCTCTGTCTGTACCCCAAATGGAAGTCATTTACTCTCTGTTCACCTTTCGTAGACTGTGAAGTCTCACTCATCGTTGTAGCCACCACAGATTCTAAACCACAGTAGATTGTTGGGGGTGCTGGTGACTACAGGAGAGACAGCCTCTCTCTGTGGTTTAATTATGTAAATCAGTGAAGAAACAGAGATACGACAGCCGAGGTGACTGATGGCTACTGTCTGATCCATTCAGCCTCTATCGTTGCCCCCTAGTAAGAGAGAGAGAGAGAACCTTAGGATTGCATGGGGGAGGAGAGAAGGAGATGGAATCCAGGATCTGTCAGGGACCCCTCCAGCTGCCTGTTTGAGCCTAGAGGTAGATCTGGCTCTCCAGATACAGCCTCTGGTCATGCCAGCCAAGGCCTCTGACAGAGGCCCCTGACAGGTTTGCATGTTGAGAGCGCCTCATCTCTGAGCCTCCAGAAAGGTCACCCTGCTTAGCGTAATGACTCAGCTGTGTGCAGCCTGCGCTGACAGTATCCTCTGGGCTGGGACTAAGAGATACGACAGTGGAACAGACACCTGCCCAGGCGGGGCACTTGGAGAGCTCTGTCCTGGCTTTGGTGTCTCTCCCGCAGTCCCTTTTAAAGGTCAAGACTTCACATAGCACTGGACCCCGAGGAGCCCTCACTGCCTGGTTGTAGCAGCAATCCCAGGACAGAAGCGACTGGCAGGGGAGAGCCCCGGAGCCTGACACAGCCCTGGCGGCAGAGCCCCCGGGTAGTTTCCAGGAAGCCCATGGCCCAAGTGAGCAGCTAGAATTTTGTCTTGCATTTTCAGTTTTCAAATATTGAGGAGAGATTTTTTTAGAAAACATCATAACAAAACAGGATTATAGTTTGAGGGTCCCGAGGACCACTGTTGAGCCCAGTAGTTTGCTAGGAAGACCTATAAATCAGCAAGTCTGATATAGAGTATTTATGACAGTATGAGGGTCAATGGAAGGACTTGGTATAGCTGCAGAAACCCCAGAACTCACAGTCAGACTTATGAAGAGATCTCTGAACTTGAGGACATTTCAGAGTGCAGGACTAGAGCATCTTTGGGGGTGTGTTTGTGTATGTTTGCATGTGGACACAGTGCATGTTGGGACACAGACACATTCTAACAGCAGCCCTAGATGAGCCCCACAGGGACTGTGGCAGCTGGGCAAGTGCAGTGCCGCCAGTGAATGGAGCATCTGTGACACCCCAGAGGGAGCAGCAACACCCTGACAGTGAGCATTGCTTTCCGCACGGGCCTATTGGCTTTCAGAGATGCCTGGTGATTGTCAGAGCGAGTCACATGTAGGAGGCTCAGGGACAAATTAAGTCTGTGAACTTAGAATCAGGCACTCAGTGAATCTGGAGCTTAAAATAAAAAGACAACCTCATTTAGGGGAAAGATTGAACCAGGAAATTAAATGGCTTTAAGGAGAAGCAGAGGTTCCTGCCTGTGTTGGCTGACGGACAGTTGGTGCCGAGGGTGGGAAAGCCATCCCC
>RJWM01040030.1:0-15743 GCA_004363535.1 Dasyprocta punctata
AATATGCTAGGAAAGTAATTTCATTTTATACTTCCATCTGACCAGTAATCAATAAATGAGGTTATTTTCCTGGAGGAAGCATGAGTTTTTTCTTCAGTCTCCACATGGCTGACTTCATCTCATGGTTCCTTAGTGTGTAGATCATGGGGTTCAGGACAGGGATGATGACTGTGAAGGTGATGTGGATGGGTTTATCTGCGGGGAGGGCAATGAAGGGCCGGGCATAGACATAGACACAGGGCACAAAGTGCAGGGTGACCACGGTGATGTGGGCGGTGCAGGTGGAGATGGCTTTCCTCCTGCCCTCGCCTGTGTGAGACCTCAGCATCGTCAGGATGACCGTGTAGGACACGAGCAGGAAGACAAACCACAGCGTAGAAACCAGGCCATTGTTGGAGATCATCAGGATCTCCAGGGCAAAAGTGTCGGTGCAGGCGAGTTTGAGGACCTGCGGGACGTCGCAGTAGAAAGTGTCAAGAACGTTGGGCCCACAGAAGGGGAGGGGGAGCAAGAGGGCGATCTGCACGATGGAGTGGACAAAGCCGCCCAGCCAGGAGGCCGCGATGAGGGCCGTGCACCGCGCCCTGCTCATGATCGTCATGTAGTGCAGGGGCCTGGAGATGGCCACGTAGCGGTCAAATGCCATGACCGAGAGAGAAAAAATGTCTGCCCCACCAAGGAGGTGGAAGAAGAACATCTGGGTGATGCAGCTGTGGAAGGAGATGGTCTTTGTCCTTGAAAGAAGGTCTACGAGGACCTTGGGTGCGGTGATGGAGGAGAAGCAGATGTCCAAGACAGAGAGGTTGCGGAGCAGGAAGTACATGGGGGTGTGAAGCCGGGACTCCCAGGTCACCGTCACCATGATGGCCACATTTGCTAACACTGTTGCCACATAAACCATAGATAAAAAGAAAAATAGGAGTAAGCTCACCTCTTGAGACTGGGTAAGTCCACAAAAAATAAATTCCTTTACCCTGGTATGATTTCTGAGGGCCATCGGATGCTATTTCTTCCTCCACGCACGCCTTTGAAGGAAATACTGCTACTGAGACAATGAAATCAAGCAAGGTTCATCTGTTCTGCAGAAATGGGCCATGCATAAAAATCTGTTTTTGCCACTGTGTGAGGTCCTTGGGAAAAATCACTCAGTTCTATTTGCCTCAGTTTCCTCATCAGGATCATCTGTGAGTTGGACTAAATAATTTACTTTCTTACTGTACTTGCTGAGTGCCCATGGATTGTGCTAAAACCCTCCTGTAGATGTTGTCAAGGTAGCGGATCTCAGGAAAGTCTTTGTGTGAGTAGTTCTTGGTTCCTTACACCTTGATGAATCAGAGAAGCTCTGATTTTATTCCCTTTCCATGTTGTTTCTATGGCTTAAAAGATGTTGGATTGAATTAACATTCATTTATAACATGACAGGAATTCATTGAAACAGCATATTACAGCTTTAAAAGCGACTGCATCCTTAAATACCTTAAGTTCTTGTAACATTCCTCTGAGATTCAAGGGGAAAGATGTTATTATTCCTGCATTATACCAAAAATGAACTTGAGAAGAGCATGTTGATTTTCCAAGGACCTAAAGAACATCAAAGGCAGAGAAGTAAGATGAGTATTTTCTGGTTTCTCATTCTAGGATATGTGTTATAGCCCACTGCCAACCTATTTCAGGACTCATAAATCCAACAACATTTGGTGGAAGAAACTCTTCACAGAATTTAACAACTGTTCTGCAGTAGACCCCATTACCCCTTTCATCTCCTCTCTCAACTGCTGTAGACTTTTAGGTCATTGTTGTTCTGTTACCCTTCACAAACTATGTCACGTGTCTCAGTTTTAAAATTTCACTTCATGGATACTCAGGTGTCAGGATAATAATGGAGCTTAACACAAAAAAGATACAAAGATGGTAAGAAATGGCAGTGTTCATGAGGACCACAGTGCAGGCAAGCATGTAGGAGAAAGGGAACGGGAAGCGAGGTCACCACAGTGATGCGGGCAGTCAGTTAAAGACAGATTTTCTTCTCCCTTCTTATAAATATTTAGTAGTGGCTCGGTGGATCACTTCTCAGCCATAAAGAAGGATAAATTTGAGTCATTTATAGGAAAATGGATGCACCATGAGACCATAATGCTAAGTGACATGAGTTAGACATAGAAAGTTAGATATTACATGGTTTGTCTTAGGTGAAAACCCCAAGATATAAATAGGGTAAAGAGCAAATTGAAGAATAGATGATAGGGAGCAGAGAAGTTGACTGTGCTTAGATGGGAAGGGTATCTGGAGAAGGGGACCACCAAAATGGAGGAGAGAGGAACAGGAAGTAAAAAAGAGATCAAGATGTGATATATAGGTATGCATTATACATATGTGATTATATATATATAATTCCCCACGAAGAATGCCTTTATTAATATTGCAAACATATGCTAATAAAAAAGGGAAAATGTTAAACAGTGTCCGTTCAGCTTGGGAGCTGTATTTCCTTTCAGAATTCAGACCCAGACTCACCTCAGCACAAGTTGGAAAAATGACAGCTTTCCCCTTCCCCTGGAGTTTGTAGCTTCCCTTGTTAGGAAGTCCCGGGTGGAGAGAAGGAGGCAGACCCAGCAGAGAGGATTTTCAATGCAGTGTGCTTTCCCTCTTTGGGTCCGGAGTGAGTGATCTCTTGTTGCTTGAAGATCAATCAAGTCGTGAGAAAGACAGCTCCTGACAGGCTGAGGTGGCCCAGAGAAAGCTGGACGGCAACCTAGGGGTAGGGCCGGTCTTTGCCTTTCAGCCCAACACCTCTTCCAGCCGTGTCACCTCGGTACTTTGTGAGGAGACTTAGAATGGTGACCATGAAGCAGAGGAAGCGCCTTTCCCAGCCTAAGCGTCTGCCCTGCCTGGTGCTGTCACGCAGACAGATGGCTCCGGGCTCAGGGCCCAGCTGAGGAGCATCGCGCCTGAGCAGTGTGCAGACAAAAGCCAGGGAGTTATGGCGATAAGGAAGCGGTGACTCCTGGCCTGTTCCCCCGGTCATTCAGCCCGTGAGGGAGCAGCCACCCCCACAGCATGCTGCGCCTGGGAACCGAGTCCTCCGCGTGAACTGTCCGCACTGCAAACAACCAGGCTGTGGTACAAGATTAATGCTCCCGAGTCCTCCGTTTCCCTCACTTCTCTCAGCTCGCTCCATCTTCTTAGCCCTCAGTTGAGCCTGTATCACCTCCCCTTAGATTATCCCAAGAGCTCCCTAAACAGTTTGCTTCCTCTCTGTCTTCCCTTCTCTAACTCGTCCTCTCTGTTGTTTCCAGAGATGTCAGCAATGGGATCTGTTAACCTCGTGTGTGAAGTTTTTCAATTGTTTTCTATCACCGGCAGAACAAAGTTAGAATTCTTTTATAAAAGCATCTAAGAATTTCTTCCATCTCAGACGTCATCCAGGGCCCTGTTTCCTTAGAGCCTCTGTTTCAATGGATCAAATGTGCAAATTAAGGGAATGTCGCTCCCCAAGATCTGAATTCCTTTCTTTCCCTCTGCCTATTGTTTTCTCCCCAGTCTCACAATCTCCGGCCCATCCTCCTCCACAAAAGCCAGTCTTCAACATTCATGTTCGAATTGTCTTTCCCTGTAAGAACTTCTTCTGGGAGGATTCTGTCTACTTTAAAAGTTTTTTTTTCCCCCAACTCTTTTAGGTCCTTTGGGATTCCATATGAACTTTAAAATCAGTTTAGTGATTTCTACCAAAAAACTGCTGGAATTTTGTTTGGGATTGAGTTGACTCTATAGACAAATTTGAGAAGAATTTTCATCTTGACATTATCAAGTCCTGCAAAGTATGGGTTCTCTCTCCTTCCCTTCCCTCCCCTCCCTCCTCCTCCCTCTCTCTTGCAGGTCTCCCTCATTCCCAGAACTGGCTTGTCTTCCAGAGCCTGTATTAGTTTCTTGAACTAACTTCCCGTCTGTCTCCTTATTTCAGTAAAATTTCCCTACTAACCCTCAAGTTCATCCTGTTTCTCCAGTGCTTTATCCAGCCTAACACTGTGGGAACCTCACCTTGTGTGGGGCACATGACAGGTGCTCAAGAAAGTCTTTAACTTGAACACCCAGTGTACCTCTTGACAGATAACCATCAACACTGCAGTCTGTGTGAGACGGATCTGCAGATCTGAGCTAAGAAACTCTTTTGATCTTACCTCTGAGTGGGACACTTGCTTTTCTACAGATTGAGTACCTATAATGTTGAACTCTCCCACACATGGCAGGATTTCAATAGACTTGCTCTCTCCTTTTCTTCTGAAAACCATACCTTCCTTAGATAATGAAAGTTTCCTTATGAAGAGATCTGCAAAACACAACATGCTGTCCAATCAAGGACTAGCTTCTCTTTGCACCAACTTGATTTTTTTTGTTTGAATGAATGTGGGTGAATCGAGCGAGCAGAATAAAAGCTTTAGCCTTGGATCTGTGGCTTTGGAAATAAAGATATCTCCAGATAAGAGGGGAGGAGGCCAAGTGACCTAGTTTACAGAGCTGCCTTTGAAGCCCCCATAGTTTGTTAGGGAATTTGGTTGTTTAAAGCAAGATCCTATTTGGTAGAGAGAGGTTTAGATCTCCATGGATAAATCCTAAACTGAAACAAAATCTGCACCATATCTGACTCATTTTTTCATTCAAAAACTGTGTTCTGTTACTCTACGACTGAATCTCTGTGACTCTTCTTTTGAAAGCATGGTTTACTTCCCAATATTTAACATCCACTTCTTTATTTCCTGTTACTAGTTTTCAACTATTTCTGCATTTTCTTAGACACCTGGCACATTGTTTTGTGCTCATTATATTCATATACAACCTATAATATCTGACACTCTGACACTTCAGTATCCTTACCTAAGTCTTCCAGTATCCAGGGATGAATTTATGCCACTGAAGATTGGTAGTTTGGCCTCAGTATACACGATGGAGGGGAAGCATTGTGTGTGACGGTGATGTCCTTCTAATTATTACAGCAGACTTCAGCGTCATGTCTTTAGCCTTCATCTTGGAAGGGCAGAACTGACATGATTCCTTTGCCTGTTTAAAAGTATCCCTACCAAACACATTAGTCTCTCAGGCCCAAGCCTCATGGGAGAATTAGCAAAGGGAATTTGGGTGCGAGTGTGGAAATAGGATGGACAGTCGTGAGTGTCAGAGTTCCAGTGGGAGTTATTAGTTTAATAGCACAAGCAAATACATGCACACAGAGATATCCACATCTCTGCTTTCCAAATTCTTGCAAGGCCCCAGAAGACAGAAATCTAATCTGTGATTCTCTGAGTTTTGGGAAAACTGGTCTCTGGAAATATCAATGTTAGATGGTCATTCATTCTCAGTGTGAAGTGTCCAAAGGGACAACGACTGGTTCTGAAGGAAGCAAAGCACGTTAGTGATTCCAGTAACATGTGACCCTTCAGAAGTCCTCAATACATACAAGATACATGGTATATTTTTGGTGTGAAATTTCCTTGTGGGGAGCTGTTAAGAAAAATATTTCATAAAGAATTTTGGGGAAATAATGGGGGGAATAATGGGTGCATTGGCAAAATGACTGTCTGTCTTGCAAGACTCGGAGGATCACAGATGTGCGTCATGCGTCAACTTCTAACCCCTTCTTGGTCAAATATTAACGCGTTATAACAATTTGATATTTCGCAAAACACATGCACAATGGGATGCAGTTTCCTGAGCTGCTTTACTTCTCTTGACCTATTTTTGTGTGACTACTGAAGGTTAAAAGATGGGATTTGAGGCAGGCACAGAAGGAGAAGGGAGCTTCATGATTTCTCTACGTATTGACTTTCTTGAAAATTCCCTTGAGAGAGAGGTGGGTTCTAAATTCAATGTGTTTTTTTTCTCTTCTGGTACAAAAAATAGGCCCTGAGGGCAGAAGGTATATCTCAGGTAGGTTTTTAAAAACTAAAATGACTGGGGCTTGAGATTTAGCTTAGCAGCATAAGTGCCTGCCTGGCAAGCGTGAGGTCGTGAGTTTGATCCCCAGTACCCAAAACAAAACAAAACAAAACAAAACAAAATAAATCTACAATGACTTATCTTGGATTGCTTGTGCGTACATAGTCAAAAGTTATAAATTTACTTCAGTTATGAGCCTTGGGGTAAAACGGAAAGAAAGGGACAGAGGTAATGAAAGTTTAGGTTGACATAGAAGAAACTGTGGATTTTATACAAGTATTTTCCTAAACTATACAAGTAACTTTGAGGTTAACTTCAGTGGCCAAGACAGGAGAATGGATCTAAAAACAGGAAATAAACTGACCTATGTATAGATTCATTCATCTAATCTAATCTATACATCTACACATCTAATTTAACACAGTTGAAAACATTCCCTCTATTTTCACCAATTGGTGAAACATATTTAAGATATTGTAACTACTCTGCTATAAATATGAATAAATCTGAATCCATTGTAGGAAAATGGATGTCCCTTGAATCCATAATGTCAAGTGAAATGAATCAGGTACACACACATTTAAATATCATATGGTTTTGCTAATATGAGAAAACCAAAGAATAAATAAGTTAAAGAGCAAAATAAAAGATAAACAATAGGAAACAGGGACAGATCTTTTGAAAATGGGAAGGAGACTGAGATATGCAAGGAGGGGAAGGAGGGGAGGAGAAGAGGAGTAAAAAGTATTGAAACGAGTGATGTCTGTTCACCAACTGCTCGTAGTGAAGGCATTCGCTACACACTGCAAGCATACACTGAGATAGAAAAAATGTTAAAAATAAAATGTCTTACACCAAAGTGTCTACAATTTACTAAAATAAATAAAATGAACAAGTGATTTTAATAATTGAGTGGAACTAACAGATTCACTGGAGAGAGCCTGTGTGAAATACGTCTCTAGTCTTCATGTGTGCATATTCAGGAATAGAGCAAAAAGAAGGAAATCAAAGAAGATCTCAGAAAATGGAAAGATATTCCCTGTTCATGGATAGGAAGAGCAAACATCGTGAAAATGGCCATTCTCCCAAAATTGTTATACTGATTTAATGCAATCCCAATCAAAATACCACTTGCCTACCTCACAGAGCTAGAGAAAGCATTCCTGAAATTCATCTGGAACCAGAAAAGACCTAGAATAGCAAAGGCAAGTCTGGGCAACAAAGGGAAGGCAGGAGGGATCACAACCCCCATCTTGAAACTATACTACAAAGGTACTGTGATAAAATCAGCATGGTACTGGAATCAAAACAGACCTGAAGATCACTGGAATAGATTAGAAGATACAGCCACAAGTACAAGCACACTTAGCCACCTCATCTTTGACAAAGGAAGAAAGATAGCCTCTTTAACAAATGGTGCTGGAAAAACTAGCTTTCTATATGCCATAAACTAAAACTAGATCCATGTCTATCACCATACACTAAAATTAAGTCAAAATGGATCAAAGATCTGAATATTAAAACAGAGACACTAAACTTACTAGAAGACAGAGTAGGTAAAAATCTTGATGACATAAGAGTAGGCAGAGAGTTCATGAACAAAAATCAAATTGCACAGGAAACACTTCCCAGAATCAAGAACTGGGATCTTATCTTACTAAAAAGTTTTTGCATGTCAAAGGAAATCTCCAACAGAGTGAAAAGAAAACCCACAAATTGGGAAACTATCTTAGCCAATTGTCATCAGACAAAGGACTTCTATCTAAAACATATGAAGAATTAAAAGAAATCAGGACCCTAAAATTCAAGGACCCAATCAAAAAATGGGCATCTGAGATGAATACACACTTCTCAGAGAAAAAAATACAAATGGCAAATAAATATATGAAAAAATGTTCAACATCAATGGTCATTCTGGAAATGCAAATCAAAACAACACTGAGAGTCCATCTCACTCCAGAAAGAATGGCCAAGATTAAAAAATCAACCAACAACAAATGCTGGAGGGTCTGTGGAGAAAAAGGAACTCTTCTCCACTGTTGGTGGGAGTGTAGACTGGGGCAACCACTGTGGAAGTCAGTGTGGAGATTCTTGAAGAAGCTAGGATTAGAGATCCCGTTCAACCCAGCTATCCCACTTCTGGGCATTTTCCCAACAGAACTGAAAACATCATACCACAGTGATATCTGTGCACCCATGTTTATAGCAACCCAATTTGTAGTAGCCAGATCTTGGAAACAATCCAAGTGCCCATTAATCAAAGACTGGATAAAAAAGATGTGGTATTTTTATACAATGGAGTACTACTCAGCTATTAAGAAAGATTGCACTGAGACTCTTATAAGTAAATGGACACGACTTGAGACCATACTCATAAGTGAGATAAATCAAACCCACATGTGTAAATACCATATTGTCTCCCTAGTGTAGGAAACTGAAAAAGTATATATGATCCAAAATCTATAATAAATACTATGTAAGGGTAAAAAACAGCTCGAAGAGCAAAAGTAATTGGGAAGGGAAAAGGGGGAAAGAGGGAAGGAAAAAGGAAAAGATATGGGTCTGTATATATGTATATATAAGATAACTAAAATGAACACACTGCTGAATGTATTCATTATTGAGAAAGAACAATTAATACTCATATGATTGGATCAATTTTACATGTCTATATCTATTAATGTGAACAACCATTTTGGAGATAATGATACGCAATATTGCAACTATTGTCAAGTTTGTATCCTGTTTTGTAAACCTGTAATGTTACTGTTGTGTATTTACTCTAGTCATTTGTTTGTCTTTTTTGCTTTTTGTCTTTGTTATATGTGTCTTTTTTTTCCTCTTAAATAAAAAATAATAGAGCGAGAAACAGTCGGGAGCATGAACAGCTTATTAACACCAGGAACACTGCTAACCTGCACAACCGTCATCATCACAGCATGGGCCCTGTTTCACTCTTACAACGGGTTTCTGATCAGGCCATGCTTTCTCCATATTACGGGGTGTAAAAGTGAGTAAGTGCAGGTGGAAGGGCAAGAGGTGACCCCAAAGGAGCAGTGAGGTTGATGGACTTATTATCATTGCCCACTCTCCTACCCAGTCCACCTGCCACATCACTCACATCGTTCAATCTCAACTCTTCCTCTTTCCCTGTCGCCCTGCTGATAGAGTCCAGTGGGCCACCTTCCGCTCCGAAGCTGGCAGTTTGAGACAACTCATCCAGCCTCAGCTGCTCAGTCTCCATGGGGCCATGCAGCCCACTTCAGTGCTCTCAGCAGGCCCGAGCCTCCTCTGCAGTCTCCGCATGGCTGACTTCATCTCTTGGTTCCTCAGGGTGTAGATGGCAGGGTTCAGCATGGGGGTGATGACGGTGTTATTGATGGACACAGCTGTGTCCATGGGCAGGGTGGTGAAGGGGCGGCAGTAGATGTAAACACAAGGCACGAAGTGGAGAGTCACCACCAGGATGTGGGAGGTGCAGGTGGACAGGGCCTTGCTCCGTCCTTCTCTGGAGTGGGATCTTAGCGTCAGCAGAATGACGGTGTAGGAGCCCAGCAGCAGGAAGAACCACAGCAAGGTCACCAGTCCATTGTTCGAGATCATGAGAAGCTCCAAAGCAGAAGTGTCCGTGCAGGCCAGCTTCACCACCTGGGGTACATCACAGTAGAAGGCGTCTAGGACATTGGGGCCACAGAAGGGGAGCGGAAGCATAAGAATGATCTGGACAATTGAATGTAAACCACCGCCCACCCAAGAAGCCACCACCAAGGTCACCCACAACTCTCTCCTCATAATGGTCACATAGTGCAGGGGTTTGGTGATTGCAAGGTATCTGTCGAAGGCCATCACAGAGAGGAAAAAAATATCAGCCCCGCCAGCAAAGTGGAAGAAAAAGATCTGTGCCATGCAGCCATGGTAGGAGATGGCTTTCCTCTTAGACAGAAGATCCACCAGGAACTTGGGGACCGTAACAGAGGAAAAGACAATGTCCAGTAGTGATTTGTTCCTTAGGAGAAAGTACATGGGGGTGTGGAGGCTGGACTCACAGGTGATGGTGACCACGATGAGAGCGTTTCCCAGCACAGCTGTCACATACACAGCCAGGAAGACCACGAACAAGAAGACCTCCAGCTCCCGGAAGTGAGTCAGTTCCAAGAAGATGAACTCCTTCACCCTGGTGTGGTTGGTGTAGTTCATGGCGAGGAGAACCCTCTGCCAAATCAACCTGGGGTGAAGATAAGTTGGGGTGAGGAATACGGTGCTGGGAGCTGGGAACATCATTTATCACATGAGGCATAAAAGAAAACTGTGGTGAATATTCTTACTTACCAATAGAATAATTTCATTCTTTGGAAAATTGAGTTGCCACTTTATTTTTAATTAAAAATGTAACAATATTGTTGTATATCATTAAGTTGTATAATCCAGTGGAAATCCTACTTTACCATATCTGCATCCATAACACATGATCTAAAACTGGTACTTGATTTTTCTTATTGGCATCTAGCAAGGAGCTACGCAAATGGAGTAAGATACTGGGAATCAAGCTATTGTTTTTTGTCAAAGGGGTCTCTCTGCAAGGAAGGGCGCCCACTCCACGGCTGTCCTGAGGGAGGGAGCTCTTCAATTATCTCCATACGAGGCTCCAAGGGACGTATTCACCCTAGACTGAAGTACGAGGATTGTGCGCTCTTGGAACATGAGTAAGATTCCTATTCTTAGGAAACAGGGACTTTGTAACTAACCACACAGCCTTGTTTTGCCTTCCCTGCACTAAATAACATAGGTGCTGCTTAATTTCCTGCTGTTTTTTTCTAATGCATCATCTCTGCATGGTTTTCATTTGCACTTTATTGTTTTGACACATGTGTTTTATTGCTTCTGCTGTAAAATCCCCACGGCCCTGAGTGGAACGGGATCCGCAGTGCACTGCTTATGAGGCTAGGGCCCGACTCTTCCGGGTCCGCGGGAATCCAGTGGGTGCAGAACAGCAATGGCGACAAAGGATGGGGTGGAGGGAGGCGGCAGGTAGCACAGCACCGCGGGGAGGCGGAGGTGAGCAGCGAGTATGGGACCCACGGTGGGCGGCTGGCCAGGGGGTCAGGCCTCCGTACTGTGCGCAGAGCAAAAGATCTCAGAATTCCTCAGCGACCCTCCTCTGTCTGCCAGATTCAGCCTCAATTAGCATTTTGCAATAATGCTGCGTTACACATTCTAAGTATATTTTTGCATGCATCTTTGATTTGTTCAAGACAAATCCCTATAAATGGACTGACAGCATCAAATGATACGTTAGTGTTCTTCTTTTTTTTTTTTTGGTACTTTTTTTTTTTTTTTTTTTGGTACTGGACCTGGCGCTTGCCAGGCAGGCGCTTGTGCTGCTGTGCTGTATCCCCGGCCCTAGTTTTCTCATTTTAAATGATGATTAAGGTAGTATAAAGAAAGAGACTAATTCTAATTGTGTTTGAGTGTCTGATTTCTTTTCATAGAGACTCTAAGCTGAAATAATTTGCACACCTAATTTGTCATAGAAAAAGAAAACTAAAGATTTTGCCATCTTAGTAATATAAATGTAAAAAATTAAAGTGATTCAATATTAGAAGAAAATTTAAGTAAATGTTTATATAATATTTTGGAGAAGAGCATTATGGGGGATTATTAGATTTGGCTAATTAAAAATATGTTAAAACATAATACTAAGCATTTAAGAACTCTTATAAATCAGTAAGAAGCAGATACTTTAAAAAATAGATCACACATAATCTAAAATTATAGTTGGTCAGCCCACATGTGAAAAAATGATCTATCAGACTCTTATTAAAAAATACAAATTAAAATTTCAGTGAGAAATCATTTTTCATCTACAATATTGGTTGACGCTGAAAAAGCCCATCATTGACATGAATGTGGAGAGAGACACCTTCATAGCTGGTTGATAGTACGTATGATACACAGGAATCAAATTTGTCTGGTCATTCTGAAAAAGTGTATTCAAGCTTAAAGTGTGCAAATCTTGGCAGAAATTCTACTTTAAGAATTTATGCTAAAAAGTTCATACGCCAAAATACTTAAGTATAAAGAAGACATCAAAGTATAATTTAACCTGGAAGAAATTAGAATTTAATGTTTCAGATACAAAATTGGTGTAGTAAATATGGTACAATAGTATAAGTTAGCACTTGCAGCTATTCAAACTGATAACATAGAATTGTACTGTAGACTTGACAAGACACTCCCTTTTAGTTGGGCGTGGTGGCTCACACCTTTAATCCCAGCACGCTGGAGGCTGAAGCAGGAGGATCATTGTAAGTTTGAGACCAGCCTGGGCTACACAGTGAGTTCAAGGCCAGACTGAACTGCATAGTGGGACCCTGTCTCAAAAAAATAGGGCCGGGGATTTAGTTCAGTGGCCTAGGCACCTGCCTGGCAGGTGTGTGCTTGTGAGTTTGATTCCCACTACCAGAAAGAAAAAATTCACTTTTTGTGACAGGTTAAAGCACCCAATGTATCCTACAATGCTATTTTTTTTGAAAGAAGCCAGGCTTGGTGGCCCAGACCTGTTGGAAGGAAAATCTACATGCCTAGAACTCTGGATATATATCACATTAATAGCAGTTGCCGTCTCTGAGTAATTGCAAAAGGACATTGCATTGTGTCTACTTTTAAAATGACTTAAAATGGCTTTTGATTTTGAAAATCATCAAACTGCACATACCTAGTTACAATTTGAAGTAAAAGATTTTCTCCATTTATATAAGCCCTCATATTGTGTCTATTTATCTTTTCCATTTCTGCAAAATCTTCTAAGAAAGTTTGCTCATTGAGGAAACAGCTGTGCAGGAAGGATGGTCCTAATTTTTCTTTCTGTGTGTTATGGCTCCTTGGGGCACTGGTTGGAGGCACCCACTGGAGAGCTTGGACCTGGTCAACTTGGGATTCTGGGAACTGAGGTCAAAGCTATTTACTGTTGGCTTCTCTTTTGAGTCAGTAATATTTGACTTGTTTTCCTGTCCAGGGACCTTAGAAAGTTTGAGGCTATCAGGCTCAGTGACAGGTCTGGCTCACACGGTGACTTCTGACTACCTTGGAACCTTGGGGTTGTATTATCAAACATGCACACAGCTTGCTCCGAGCAGGGCAGCCTTTGAAGCACGTTGCAGGGGTTTAAATTTTGACCGTGTGACCCTGAGCCTCAGTGTTTTACCTCATGAAATGACAAGCACAGGTTAGCTGTGCCGGGGATTTGATGGTGATAACCTAGCGTTTCTGCTGCTGATCTCTAAGTATCGCTTCGCTCTGCGCTTTCCTCCAAATGTAAATTTGCCAAATGCAAGCATTTCTTTTTTTTCACTATAGAATTTGCAGCTTCTGCCTGGCACACATCACTTACTCAGCCATAGTTTTTGCAGATGAATGAATGGATGCTGGTGCTTGATAGGCAGTGACTCCCCAGGAGCTTGTGTCTGTTTTGCCCCAAATCTCATACTCATCCATGCTGCTGTGCAATGAAGGAAATTTTTTAATGCATAGAAGCACAGATTGTAAACTTCAAAATATCATGCAAGTATGGGAGATTAAAGCCATCACACTGGGAATATCATTTTATACTTGTGTTTCTCACCCTGTTCCCAATTAACTTTTAATCTTCTTTTCAGAAAGGGACCGTGCCAGTTATTTTCCTGCACATTATTGGTGCCTGACCCATGTTTATGGAATGAGGTTTAATGTAAAAATCACCTTTCGATTTCAATGTGTCTTAAGAAGCCTAGGATTTTATGTTAGAGGCAGATCTTCATCAGCCTGAAACTGTGAGCTCAAAATGAGATAGACTTAAAATATTGCAAGTGATATTTTATATTTTCAGGTACAAAAAACCAAACACTTTTAAAATCATCAAACTCTGTGGTGCGATTGCATTTTTGGGCTGCCCTCACCTACCTGTGTGTTAGGAAGGTGACCCTGCCAGGGTCCCTGTTGTCACCGCTCTGCCCCTCTTCATCTGAATGTGTGCAGTCTTCACTGTTCCCAAAGATGCTGAGTTAAAAGTCTAACATAATATAGTAATTCACATAGAGAGTTGTGCTGAATATTTGTCAGAAATGCAATTTTCCCATGGGGAAACTCGCAGTGACAGATGCAATGGGAGTTATCATAAAGTTACTAAGCAACATGAATCCCCCCTCCCACATTCACTCATCCATTATGATAAGACATCTAATGAGGAGGTGATGAACTTCTACAGGACAACCTGAGAAATTCCCGAAAGGCCATTTCCCTAGGCTGTGCTAACTTTGAGTCTGATGCATAGTCCTTCTATTCATACCCATGGCGATGATTTTGCCAACAGTGTGTGAGAGTTAATTTCATATGACAAATGTGACAGTGGCAACAATTTGATTATATAATTGATTATCTTCAAAATAATGAATCATAATAATCAACCTAGATATGTACTTGATATTACATGCATATGCAAATCTGCCAAATTAACCCATTAATCTGTATAACCAATAATTTTCTGAGCTAATAAAAGATGAAATTTTAAGGAATAACAGTGAAAGAAGAAAAATTATTTAGTACTTTCTGCATACTGAGTGAACAGACTAATAAGATTTCCACTCTTGTGGAGTTTGCTGTCTGGTGGGGGAAATCAGACACGGATTTTATCACATGTAACTATAACTGTGCAGCATCATAAAAATGGGGAGAGAAGAGCAGAGGAGTCTAACCTTATCCAGTGTACCTGCGACTGCTCCCTTGGGGGAAATGACCTCCGACAATAGTGATCCCTAACATTACTGTTTAAAGTTATTTCTAAGAGATTTTTTTAATTTTAAAGATAGTAAAGTACAACAGAACATAACAGAACAAAGTCAATTAAAATAAAGCAGCGGAACTGGTACAGAACTTCAAAGATCGATAATGTGGGTACAATAGCTACTATAGTACATCTTGTTATCTGGTCAGACTAGCTGACCATTCCAACAGGTATAGTAAAATTGAACCAAAAAACAGAACAGAATAAAACCAATAAAAAAAGAATATAAAATAAAGCAAAAAAAATAATAATGGTCAGAGTAAAGCAAAACAGTGAGAACCATATTGGGCCTCGAAGGCTAGACAGAAGAGAGTCCCCCATATTTGCCACATTGCCTATTGTCATCTTCCAATGAGATGCTCAGGCTGCTGATCAGAGGCCTACAAAATCTACGAAAAATACCAACATTTAGTTGCTCAATGTTCCCCAGTTGCTATCAATTTACCCAGACCTCAGAACCAGCAGGTTGCTTACCGGGGTGGGGGGCAGGGGGAATATCATGTCCTTGACTTCAAGCCCCCGCACTGGTGCTGCGCGGGCCCAGCGGGTTGTGGACCAAGCAGGTCCATTCTGGTTCTCCTCTGGGATCCGTGCAGGGTCAGACCCCGGAAGGTGGATCAGTTCTCTCTTGATGTGAACCGGAACTGCACCGGCCCGGAGGGTTGTGGCCCAAGAGGGCCCATTCTGGTTCTCCTCCAGGATCCATCTTCTAAGAGATTTTAAGTAATCCAGTTTCTTCTTTTATTTTTCAATGATCCTGAAAGATCCTGGCACTGGAATGGCTGTTTTCATGACCCAGAACCCTGCACTGAGACTTGGAGAGACTGGCAAGTTGTGTGCCACTAGGTTGGACCTGGCCAGGAGGGCCCTGGGGTCATAGATGAAATTTCAATTCAGGTCTTTCTGGAGAGGAAGAAGGAACCCCAGACGTCTCAGCATGCCTGGACTCCATTCCCTTTATTCTGAGGAGAAGAAGTTACATTAAGATGAGACT